>QPKB01000103.1:0-63800 GCA_003546025.1 Camphora micrantha
CGATAACTAAACCCAAATCAAGACTAAGCACACACTAAGCAAATACTATTGGGTTAATCCTGGGTTGGGGTTTGACAGCTCGAGCGAACCTGGTGGTCGCTCGAGCGAAGTGTCCAGAACAGGTTCCGAACCATTCCAGTAGACAGTTCGCTCGAGCGTACCCTCCCAGAATTGCATCAGGCTCGTCACAGAACCTTGTTAGTTCGAGCGAACTAATTGTTCGCTTGAGCCAACAGGTTGGCTCGAGCGAACCCCTTCATCGCTCGAGCGAACTCCCCCAGAAAGTTTATCAGAGCGTCACAGAACCTTGTTAGTTCGAGCGAACCATTTATTCACTCGAGCCAACATGTTCGCTCGAGCGAACCCGTTATCCGCTCGAGCGAACCTCCTAGAAAGTCATTCCAGAGAGCTCATCGCTCGAGCGAACTCCCTGTCCACTCGAGCGATCAGCACTGTTCACCTGGGACTAATCTCTGAGCAAAAATGAAGTATTCATTCGCTTAAGGGGCGTTTGTTGGGAACCTCATTATGATGGGAAAATTAGTAACCATTGTGTAACACCCATTTGACAAGAGAAATCAAATCACAAGTTTTCATTTAAGTTTTGAAAACCCCAAAGTGTATAAAGAGCCCGGAATGTCTCCAAATTCAAGGAGTACCAATTCTTATTGTATATGACATACGGGACCTTTATTCACTTGGATTGAATTTTGAATCCCGATATTTGTCCCGAACCTCTTGAATTATGATTTACTATCCCTGAAAATACTGAATTTGCAATTGTAGCATTTTGCTAATCCCGTTATACACTTCCCGTTTCAAATGATATTCGTGCCTTTGAGCACCCTGTCCCGCCCGTTTATATAAGTGCATCATATGAAATTTGTACATGTTTTGATTTATGATATTTGACCTATGAGTCAGCACCACTAAGCTTGGATAACCTTGCCGGTCTGATCCACCGACTTGGAAATCCCCCTCTTGTCTCGCCAGCTGCAGTTTGGATCCCGCTACCCGTTTATTACCGTGGTATTGTCCCGATGCCGCAGATTGCTACTGTGGCTCCCGATGCCCGGTTCGCTACCGTAATCATGTCCCGTATTTATTATATATATGTATATGTTACTTATATTGCATCTCCTCACTTCGGTGACTGAGATCAACATCCTGATATGCTAATGTCACTTCAGTGATAGAGGACTTAGCTCCGTGTGGTTGCCATCTTGTTGTTTCCCGTATTCCTTGGATACTTTACATATTTTCTATTGCATTTATGTTTCAAATAAATGATCATTCCGTTTTATGAGAATTATTGTTTTAACAGGTTTAAATGTTTTCCGAGGTAAATTCTACTGTTGTTTTATATTTCCACCCATTTGCCAAACCGTCGTGCTTGACCCTTGTTTTGGTACTCAGGTCTCGTCGTTGGCTTTCCCGAGGAGGAGCTTGAGGAGGCGGTCGGAGAACTGCAGCGTTTAGTTGAGTGACACGCCGATGATGTCGTCTAGACATTCGGGTGCTTGAGCTGCGAAATATCTTGGGATAGAAACTAACCAATTATTTTGGGAACTTGATACTTTATTTTGTTATATTGGCCTTTGTTGGCCTCTAATTTTGGGGAACTGTAATTAAATGATTTAGTTATAAACCTTAACTTACTTTTGGGAATTAGCCATTGATCAATGCTCATTTTGATACTGGTATTAAATATGTGTTAATCTTGTTATTTTGGACATGAATGTATGAATTAGATTTGCTACACGCTTCTGCACATTAAAAGAAATATTCATGTTGATGTGATATATTCACCGCGGACACCTGTGGGAAATCGTGTGTACGAGTGGCATCTCTAATGGACTCGTATACGTTTTGATTTAAATTAACTCATAATGTGGACATGGATTGGATTGTATCATTCATCTTATCCAATTCATTATCCTTCATTAGCGTCCCGATCCCAAACCAGGCTTGCTCGCTTGCGTGGGACTTGGTCCGGGGTCGCGACACCCCACCCCGAGTGACCTCGATTAGTGTTAATTAAGTTGTGTGTTAGCTCTATGTCTGTTTAGTGGATTTTGATTTAGTTGGGTTAGAATAGCTTTGTTATAGCTTTGGAGAATTTTGAGTGCCTTTACGATTAGTGGGGCCCTTTGGGGGTTCCTTTTTATGACTTGCGTTTACTTGGGGGACTTTTCGAAATTCCATTAATTGGTGATTTTATCCCGTTTTACTCATATTGTTAATCTCTACAACTTTCATGTTGATCCCGTCCCGATCCTGAATCTCGAAACCCGATTTTCCTAGCTTTAAGGGCAAAACGGTCTTCTTACACTAAATCTGTACCCATTATTTGATATTCCAGAAACCAGCAAACCATATACTTTTTGGAAACTAGAAATTCCGACGAACAACTTCCCCTTCTTCGTTGATTTCATCCGAGGTCCCGAAAACCACTATTTCAGCTCCACAAGAATTCTTAGGGGTGGAGCCCCACTCCCCATTGCTTATAAGGAGACTTTCTCTTCTTCTTTCCCTTTTTCCAGCACAAGCAATAAAGCTAGGAATTTTTCCCTTTCCCTTCTTCCTCTTGCTCTCCTTCCCTCAATCACTACCAAACCTTACACCATTTGATAAATAGATGTCATCATCTTGGTCACCATCTTGAGAGCTCTTCATTGATACAATTTTTGGAGAAGACCTCCATTTCCAAGATCCTCTTTGAACTAGTCTTGCCCATTTAAAGATCATTCAAGTAAGCAGTCCTCTCCATTTTCTAGATTTGTGTTCTTGTAACCGAAGAGAAGCTTCATCTTCATTATTGGAAGCTCCCTCTTTCTATTTCCTTGTTTTGACCCTTTTTAGGGTTTGTTTTGGAGGTTTTTGTGTAGCTTTGGAGCTTAGCTTGGAGAGAGTGTTTTGTTGCTTGATTTGCTTGATTAGAGACCCAAGGCAAGTGGATGAATTGATATTTTGTGCATTCAATGGTTTTATGAGAAATGTGTTGATTTTATCATACTATTCATGCTTTTATTGTGTTGCATTGATTTAAAATAAATACTCATAAATGAGTATTGTTGATGGTTGAAACATTGCATTTATAGCCTTTCATTTACTACATGTTATGATATAAATGACTCCTTGTGATTGTGGTTTTCTCTTCTCTTTTGTGGTTGAAATGTGATTAAGAGGAAGATTTTTCATTTGATGATTATGGAAGTTTTGATGGGGATTTGATGGTGTATTGAATGTTGTAAAAGGGAGGATTTGACCCTCTCATTTTGATGAGAAAGTGTGGCTAAAGGAGTTTGTAAGAAGAAAAAAAATATGGAAGAAGCAGAACTGTCCCGGGATGAGTTCTTGGACAGTTCGCTCGAGCGACCTGTCCAGAAAAGGTTCCGAACCATTCCAGTAGACAGTTTGCTTGAGCGGCCATTTATCCGCTCGAGCAAACTTTCCCAAAACCATATCAGAACTCTCCCAGAACTTCACAGAACCTTGTTAGTTTGAGCGAATGTAATTTTCCCTCGAGCTGACATGTTCGCTCGAGCGAACCCATTATCCGCTCAAGCGAATCATCCCAGGAAATTTTTCCAGAGAGCTCATCGCTCAAGCGAACGTCTTGTCCGCTCGAGCGATGGACACTATTCATCTGGGACCATTCTGTGAGCAAAAATGAAATATTTAAATGATTGAGAGAGGTTTATTGGGAGCCCTATTGTGATGGGAAGACTTATGAGCAATGTTTGAATTGAAAATAGAAACCGAATTACAAGCTTTCATTTGGAAATTTTAAAATCCCTAAGGTGTATAAAGAACCCAGAATGTCTCCATACTCAAGGAGTAGCAATTTGTATTGAAATGGACAAACGGGACCCTTATTCACCTTGATAAATTTTGAATTCCGAAACTTGTCTCGAAAATTATGAATTATGATTTATCATTCCCGAAAGTATTGAAACTGTATTTTAGCATTTTGCTAGCCCGTTTATACATGCCCGAATAAAGTGATACTTGTTCCTTTAAGCATCCCGTCCCGCCCATTTACTTACTTGCATTTGATGTATTTTATATATGTCTTGATTTCCGTTATTTGACCTATGAGTCGGCACTACTAAGCTTGGATAACCTTGTTGGTCTGATCCACCGACTTGGAGATCCCCCTACTGTCCCGCAATGTGCAGTTTGGATCCCGTTACCCGGTTATTACAGTGGTCTTATCCCGATGCCGCAGATTGCTATTGTGGTTCCCGATGCCTGGTACTCCACCGTGGTCATGTCCCGTATTTATTATGTATATGTATATGCAATTTATATTGTATCTCCTCACTTCGGTGACTGAGGTCAACATCCTGATATGCTCATGTCACTTCAGTGATAGAGGACTTAGCTTCGTGTGGTTGCCATATTGCTTGTTTCCCGATTTCCTTGGATACCTTACATGTTTTATATTGCACATTGTTTTCCAATAAATGATTCTTTCGTTTTATGAAAATCATTGTTATATCTTTTCACCCACCTACTAAATCGTTGTGTTTGACCCTTTGCTTTGGTATTCAGATCCCGTTGATGGTTTCCCCGAGGAGGAGCATGAGGAGGCGAGAACCACATCGATTAGTAGAGTGGCATGCAGATGATGTCGTTTAGACATTCGGTTGCCGAGTCGCGTAACATTTTGGGTTTAACCATTATTTTGGGATATTTATTTATATTGGCCTTTGTTGGCCTCTATTTTTGGGAATGTAATTAAATGATCTTTTGTATAAACTTTAACTTTTCTTTTGGTAAAGCACTAATGATCATTGCTCATTCTGATACTTGTTAGAAATGTTCCAATCATGTTATCTTGGATTTGAATGTATGAATTAGATTTGCCACACGCTTTTCCGCATTCAAAAGAAATATTCATGTGTTGTGATATCCTCACCGTGGATACCTGTGGGAAATTGCGTATACGAGTGGTATCTTTACATTGACTTGTATAAGTATTGATTAAATAGATTCATGGTATGGACTATTATCATCATTCACATCAATACAATTTGCGTCCCATTCCCGGATTAGGCTTGTGGACCCGGTCCGGGGTCGCGACATGGTTTCCTTGGGTTTCTGTGAAAGGGCAAGGCATAGTGAATTTTCCTATAGCCCTTTTATTTCCATATTTAGATTACCATGTACGTCTCATTTTAGGGACATAGGAATTTATGTAATTTTTTCAAAATTTGTAAATTTTGGAGATGTTTGAGACGAATAAGAAAGTGAAGATGGACTCCTAATCACAGAGTTTGAAGACTGCCCAAAGGATCTTGGAGATGCACAAAGAGTTTGAGGATTCCCAAAGGTTTTGAAAGTCTAGAATTCCAAGAACTCTATTCCTCTTAAGCCATGTGGAGGAGAGGACTAGTTTCTAATTTTGGCACTTTCTATTTATGGATGAATGCTTATTTTAGATAGTTTCCAAATCTGATCCAAACATAGCAATTTCTAAAATTGATCAAATCAAATTAATTTTTGGAAAGAGTTCTAATTAGAGTTGGTGGGCCCATGAGATGGATCCATTGGTAACACTAATTTAAGAAACTGGACTTTACATAAAATAACTTGACCAATCATTGGTCATATCATGAGATGATTTGATGTCTATTTTTGTGGGCCCATATACCTATAAGAAAATCCTCAATTCTAAAATATTAAGTGGGAGCAGGGCATTTATATTTAGAAATCCCCATGGTTTTCCATCATAGGTCCATAGTAAGGAAAGTATTAGCCTTGTGCTATCTTGAGAATGGTCATTCCCCACGGAGGGCTTGTATTTGTCTGGTTACTAGATTTGGATCTCCTATGGATAGTTTTGGTGAGACGGGGCGGGGGCCCACTCCCCAAGGAGGAGCTGCCCGCAACGGTTGTCATGTAATGCCAGTTGGTGGGTCACACTTAACTAAAATAATGATGTAGTATCCCCAAGGATTTGCCTCATGTATTTTAGAAATCGAAGTTAATCGGGAGTCATACATTATTTGGTATGAGATACCTAAATAATAATGAATGAAGAGGGTTATGGATAGTTAGTCATAATCCCAATTTTAACCAACTTTGATCCGCACCATAGGTGGTATTTTTACTCCCCAAGGAGGCATACCCCAGGGATTGAGATTCCGATGTATTCTGAATTTAGTGGTTACGAGGATTCCTACATAAATTTGATAGAATACCATACCCTAACGTCATTTGAATTCATTAATTGAATATATGGTTATGTGCTACAGTATTTCAAGCATGAATTCGAATACTTTCAATCCACTTGCAACCATCCTTAACCAGAATAAGTTGGTGGGATCCAACTATGTAGACTGGAAACGGAACCTAGATATTGTCCTGACTGCTTCAGGATATAAATATGTCGTTACGAAACCCCACTTGATGAGCCTGGCCTGGATGCATTGAAGAAGAAAAGTAACTTTACACCAAATTAGCTAAAGACGATGAGATGGCCAGATGTTACATTCAAGATCCATGTCTAGTGTTTTGTAACACCAACATCAATCCTATAAGACTGCATAGGATATGATATCAAACTTAAAGGAGATGTTTGCGGAATAGGGCAAGCCTACGAGGCAGGCAGCTATGAGGGTGCTCATTAGCACCAAAATGGCTGAAGGTACATCAGTACATGAACACGTGTTGAAAATGATGGACTCATTAAATGAGTTAGATGTACTAGGAGCAGCGATTGATACAAAATCGCAAATCGACGTAATCCTTGAGTCACTACCAGAGTTATTTAACAATCTCAAGGTCAATTATAATATGAATAAGATGAATCTGACTCTGGCTAAGCTGTCTAGCCAGCTGGTGGTGACTGAAGGGATTATGAAGAAGAAGCCAACTGCCCTAGTGACAGAAAGTTAGGTGCCAAGTCCAAGCCGAAAGGCAAAGGGCGGAAAGACAAAAAGAAATCAGTTCCGAAGGGTCCTAAGGTGGAGAATGGTCCTAATGGTGGCGTGGCCAAGGCTAAGGGTTTAGGGACAAAAGGAAAGTGTTTACATTGTGGTAAGACAGGACATTGGAAAAGGAATTATCCAGAATATCTGTCTAAGAAGAAGACCTCAGGTATGATTGGGTCACTTATTTCTGAAGATAGTTTTGCAACTGGTACTTCAGAATCCTGGTGTGTGGACTCTGGGGCAACTAATCACATATGTAATACGTTGCAGGGGATCAGGGAAACCAGGAGGCTCGGTGACGAAGAAATCATTATCAACCTAGGATTTGACGCTAAGGCGGAGGCTGTATCAGTGGGAGTCGTTACTTTATGTTTCTCAAATAATAAATTGGTTTTGTCAGACATATTATATGTATAGTCTTTACGGCGGAATTTAATTTCAGTTTCCAGTTTGGTGAATAAAAGTTATTCCGCTACTTTTGGTACTGAAGTTGTCATAAAGAGGAATGGTACTTTTATATGTTCTGGCAAGGTAACTGTCAAACCCCAACCCAGGATTAACCCAATAGTGTTTTCTTAGTGTGTGCTTAGCCTTAAGCGGGTTTAGTTACTGTGGGTTAGAATTCCATTAGTCCTAGTTCTGGACATAGCTTTGGGGAGTTTTGAGAACGTTTGATGTTACTAGACACACTCAGGAAGGCTTGGGTGTACGTGCAAGCATGGGAAGATCGTGTTGAGTTTTGTGTTAATCGTGAATCTCATTTCATTTTAATGGTTTTATGATTATTTACAACTTTTGTGTTTAGCTCGTCTGCGTTTGAAGCCCAGAAACTCAAGTTTTGGGCCAGAGGGTAAAATCGTCTTTTCACACCAAATCTAGACACACTTTTCGAAATCTCAAAATCTTGTCAAAAATATACTTTTCGGAAACCAGATATTTCAAGGATCATTTTATCCTTCTTCGTCAACTTCATTTGAGACCCGCGAGATCGTGTTTTTACTTATGCAAGAATTAGCACAAAAAGGGGGGGGGGTCCCACTTGCAAGCACTTAACCTCCTTTCCCCTCTCTTCCTCTTCATTTCCCAATCTCTGCAACTTTCTTGACCTAGGGCTAAAACCCTCTTTTCTCTTCATTTTCTCCTCTTGAATGCATGAGCTAGAGACCTCCAAAAGAAATTCCAAGACCATCATCTTCTTCCTTTCATCCAAAGCTTTCTATTGATGTCATTTTCTTTGGATTTCTAGTTGGGCAAGCTCTCCATCTTTTTCCTCACTTCTTGTTTGGACACCTCTAGGTAAGAGCTCCAACCCATCTCTTCAATGGAGTCCTTTTGACTCTTACGGGTCTTGTTTTTCTAACTTTCAATACCCATTTCAAAATGGGTTTCTTGTTTGCATTTTTGGGTGAGTTTTTGAATGGTTTTCAAGGGGTTTTTGTAGCTCTTGGCTTAGCTCTTGGGTAGGAGTGCTTGAAGGAGTTTTGTTAGCATTTGGGCAAAGGCAAGTAATCTCTATAGGTTGTTTGTGCATGTGTGTCTATGGATTTCACTATTTCTCTTGGAATTTCTATATGATTTGTCATTTAGTATTAATGTCATGTTTTGTTGGACTCTCATTTTGTGATTTTACTCAAGTAGGTATAATGATGTTATGTAACCTTACAAGTTTTCAGATTTTCTATTTGTATGTAAGTCTTACCCCTTTAGAAATTTGAGTTTGTTTTGATAAGAATGGGATTTGAATGATTATGATAATGGAATGAAGGATATGGGAATGTGAATTTGACCCCTTGGAGAGCATGGAGGCTCAGGGGACTTCAGATGGTCTAAGTGTAAGATGGAGGGAGGAATTGGCTTATGAGCCATGTTTGAAGAGTGAAATTTCTGCACTCAGCAAACACAAGCAGAAGCCTGTTCGCTCGAGCGACCTCTGGGTTCGCTCGAGCGACCAGGCCACTGCTTGGCACGAGCACAGGCAGAAGCCTGTTAGCTCGAGCGACCTATGGGTCCGCTCGAGCGACCAGGCCACTGCCTGGTCCGAGCGCAGACAGAGGGCTGTCCGCTGGAGCGACCCATGGTTCGCTCGAGTGAACTGCCCACTGTCTGGCCAGTTTCAAGACAGAACCTTGTTCGCCCGAGCGACCTGTCCAGACCGCTCGAGTGACCTGTCAATCCCAGTTTTAGAAATTTTACCCCATTCCTATACTTTTTAAAGATTTGAAAACTAGGCTATGTTAAGGACTTTAACCTGATATTGTGTAATTGGAACTCCAAGATATGAACCAACTTCGGGGGACACCAATTCTTGTATTTTAATAATAGAGTCCCAATCACACAAGGGTCAATGAATAGTCTTAGCATATACTTGATGAAATTATCGTGTTTTGAACTTTTGTTTAATACAACAAGTAATATCGTGTACTCGCTTTGAATTCAAGTTTTAAGCTCGTTCGAAGATTTGTTTCAAGTATCAAATGGGGATCACTTCTTAAGTTGTGAGCATATACATTATGCATTTTGCTAGCCGTGCCTTGTCTTTTTTATTAAGGGATTTCCCCTTTTATTCTGACGTGTTTGTATCGTGTTTCGCGTGTTTTATGCATTCACGAATTCAAGTGAACACCACAGAGCTTGGACTACCTTTTCAGTCTGATCTACTGTCCTGGGGTCCTTAAATATGTGGACTATCTGCAGATTAGTCGTGTATTTTATTACACATCGCGCGTGTCCGGTTTCCACGGCCGGAATCCCGTATTTGTGGGAATCGTGTCTTGTTATATTATGTATAAATCGTGCTTGTCGTGCGTGCTTACTCTGTTCATTATAAATGGTAGAGAAAGGATGGGCTCTTAGTGGATTTACGATTCATGATTATTATGTACGCATGCTAGGTTGTCACTAATGTTGAAACGTATTTCAGTCAAGTATTTAGTTTAAGTTCAGTAAATTATTTTTATATGTTTTCAATTAAATAAGATTATTCCATGCTCATGCCTAAATTGATTACATGTCAAACCGTTGTGTTTGATGCTTGTTATTTGGTGCCCAGGTGCAGGCGGTTTTGCCTTTGAGGAGGAGTGCTCGGAGGAGGCTGTTGAGCCCACCCTAGCTCGTGAGTGGCAACCCGACAACGTCATCTAGACGTCGAGGCGGCTCATGAGTTCGAATTATCATATTTTGGGTTGCATATATTTTTGGGTATTGTATTGGCCTTTGTTGGCCTCTTATTTTGGGTTGTAACAAATTAACACACTTTGATTAACTTTGTAACTTGAACTACTATGGGAATGTCATGTTATAATTCCTTTTCTGATATTTTAGTCTTGATGATGTCTATGTTCATATATTTGTTATGACGTGATTTGCTACACGCTTCCGCCTATTTGATCGTGTGAGCTAGATATCCGTGTTCTCGGAATCCTCACCTCGGGAACCTGTGGGAAATTAACCATCTTATCTCAACAACCATCGTCGCGGGGCCCGGGTCTCGGTCTGGGGTCGCGACAGGACTGGTATCAGAGCGGGACTTATTTCAGGCACTTAAAACAAAACTAGAAAGATCTTAGGATCGTGGCGAGGGTTCGTAAGTTCGTTTGATTCGCCTAGTGTGATGTCTAGGAAACCATTTGACCATATTTATTGTGTACTAACTCTTTGTTTTACAGCAATGCCTCCTAGAAAAGCTCCTCCCAACAATGCCTCGGCTAGTAATCTGAATGAGACCAATCCGAATGCTACACCCACAGCTAATCAATTTCAAGAACTTATGCAAGCAATGTTAGAACAGCAGAGGCAAGCCAATGAAACACAAGTTAGATTCCAAGAGCAGATGGCCCAGAAGGATGAAGAAATGGCTCAAGTTCAGAGGCAGCTTTTGGATGTTCTCCAAAATAGACAGGAAGCTCAACCTGTAGCCCCAAATATTGTCATCAACAATAGGGAGCCTGACCCTAATCTATTATTTGAGAGATTCAGGAAGAGGGCACCGAAGGAGTTTTCAGGAAATGAGAAGCCATTAATAGCAGTTGATTGGCTGGCAAACACCGAGAAGATTTTTGATGTCTTTACTTGTACGGGGAGGCAGAAAGTAAACCTCACAGCCTCTTTGTTTTATGGGCTTGCAGATCAGTGGTGGCAGACAGTAAAGGAACCATATATGACAATGGCCAATGAAGAAGCATGGGCAGCCTTCAAAACTCAATTCCAAGACAAGTATATCCCTTGTCATATCAAGAGACAGAAGACCGTCGAGTTCCAGCAGCTTAAGCAGGGTACCATGACAGTGTTAGAATATGTCACCAAATTTGAGAGACTAGCTAGATATGCCACTGAGCTGATTGACACAGAGCAGAAGAAGATCAACAAATTTCTGGAGGGACTAAATCCCATCATCATGAGAGATACTATTGGGGTAGTTCCACCAGCTACCTATGATGAAGCTATCAAGCGGGCATACAAGTTTGAAGACATAAACAATATGATCATACAAGACAGGAAACAACACTATCATCAGCAGAATCAGAGGAAACAACACCACAACAAGAAACCAAAGCAGGAGCATAATCAAGTCAGGCAAGGTTGTGCTCATTGTGGCAAGAGCCATGAAACTCATGAATGTCGTAAAGCCAGAGGTGCTTGCTTCAAATGTGGGGCAATGAACCATGCAATCAAGGATTGCCCACAACTTCAGAATCAATCCAACAGGAACCAACAGCAGAGGCAAGCAAATCCTCAGAACTAGGCACCAATTCAGAATCAAGGTAGACCACCTAAGTAGCAGCAACAAGCAAGACCACCAGTGCAGAATCAGAATCTTCGTCCTCCTTAGCATAATAGGAATGTCCAAGGCAGACAGAATCAGGTACAGAACAGACCACAGCAGCAAGGACATTTATTTAACTTAAATCGTGCAGATGCTGAAGCTGCAGGAGACGTGGTGAAGGTAAATTTCTTATTTGTGGAGTAGAAGCACAGATTTTATTTGATCCTAGATCAACACACTCTTTTATATCTCTTATGTTTGTCAAGATGATTGATGCACCACATAGTCGACTGGATTACATTTTGATTGTTACAACACCAGTAGGTAAACAGGTTGAGTGTAGAACCTATTACCCTAGCTGTCCAGTTTTGTTAGGAGATGTTAATTTACCAGCCAACCTTATTGTGCTAGACATGTATGATTTTCACATCATCTTAGGCATGGATTGGTTAGAAACATATCATGCCACCATGGATTGTTTTAGCAAAACCATAACATTCAGATTGCAAGGAGAACAAGCAGGATTGATGTTTCAAGGAAACATAAAATCGACTAGAACATGATTTATTTCAGTGCTTAAGGCAAATAGATTGATACAAAGTGGATGTGAAGCTTTTATAGCGTTTATCACGGAGGATAAATAGTCCCAAGGGGTGGAGGGAATCCCCGTTGTGTGCAAATTTCTGGATGTTTTTCCGGAAGAAATTCCGGGATTGCCACCAATTAGGGAAGTTGAGTTCACAATCGAGCTTCTTCCAGGGACAACTCCGATCTCCATTGCACCTTATAGGATGGCTCCAGCAGAATTGGGAGAATTGAAACTTCAGTTGCAAGAATTGTTGAACAAGGGTTTCATTAGGCCAAGCGTTTCACCTTGGGGAGCACCGGTTTTATTTGTGAAAAAGAAGGATGGAAGCTTGAGAATGTGTATCGATTACAGAAAATTGAATCAAGTGACTGTCAAGAACAAGTACCCTTTGCCTAAGATAGATGAATTGTTTGATTAACTGCAAGGAGCAGCGTACTTTTCCAAGATAGATTTGAGGTCTGGGTACCATCAGTTGAGGGTTAGAGACTCGGATGTGCAGAAAACGACTTTTCGAACGAGGTATGGGCATTATGAGTTTTTAGTAATGCCCTTTGGATTGACCAATGCACCCGCAGTCTTCATGGCCCTTATGAATAAAGTGTTTGCACAGTACTTGAACCACTCGGCAGTAGTGTTTATTGATGACATCCTCGTGTATTCCAAGAGTAGAGAAGATCACGAAGAACACTTGAGAACATCATTGCAGCTTTTGAGGGACAACCAATTATATGCAAAACTCAGTAAATGTGAATTCTGGTTAGAACAGGTCGCTTTTCTAGGCCACTTCATCTCAAAAGAAGGTTTAGTAGTTGATCCAGCCAAGATAGAAGTAGTTGTTGATTGGAAGAGACCGAGCAGTGTGATTAAAATCAGAAGTTTCTTGGGGTTAGCAGGCTACTATCGAAGATTTGTCCAAGGCTTCTCATCAATTGCAGCACCATTGACCACATTGACCCGGAAGAATGTTCCATTTGTTTGGACTGAGTAGCGAAACAAGTTTTCAAGAGTTGAAGAGAAGATTAACCACAGCTCCAATCCTCACATTACCATCGGGCAGCGGTGGAATCACTGTTTTTACAGATGCTTCTAATGTGGGACTAGGTTGTGTATTGATGCAAGATGGCAAAGTGATTGCTTATGGCTCAAGACAGTTGAAGGATCATGAAAAGAACTATGCAACTCATGACTTGGAATTGGCAGCAGTGGTATTTTGCTTTGAAGATGTGGAGACACTATCTGCTACCACCACACCCAACTCTAAGGTTTGCACTTCGACATCTAACTCTTCAAAAAACTGCTGAAGGACACTGGTTCCTCTCAAGATGGCCATGGCCCCTGACTTTCTGCTCAAAGCATCAGCTACAACATTCACTTTGCCTGGATGATACTTGATTGGAAAGTCATAGTCTTTGATGTATTCCATCCACCTCCTCTGCCTCATATTCAAATCCTTTTGCGAGAACAAATATTGCAAACTCCTATGGTCGGAATGGACTTCGAATTTCTCTCTATAGAATTGTAGACCATATCGCAGAACGTCCAGATTTCAAGATGGTGAATGGAGTATTGTATTTTCGTGATCGGTTGTATGTACCGAATGTGGATGATCTGAAGGAAGAGATAATGACTGAAGCCCACAACACAAGATACTCCATGCACCCGTGTAGTACGAAGATGTATCAGAATTTGAAGAATAGATTTTGGTGGAACAACATGAAGAGAGAGATAGCAGCTTTTGTATCTCGTTGTTTAACTTGCCAGTTGATCAAAGCAGAGCATCAGAAACCCCCAGGTTTGCTACAACCGTTAGAGATTCCAGAGTGGAAATGGGAACATATCACCATGGATTTCGTCTCCGGTTTGCCAAATACTAAGAAGGGGAATAACGCAATATGGATTATTGTGGATCGTCTCACCAAGTCTGCCCACTTTATTCCAATGAAGACAGGGAATATGATGCATATGCTACCACTTGCAAAATTATTTGTTGATGAGATTGTTAGTAAGCACGGTCAACCCGTTTCCATCACTTCGGATAGAGATAACAGATTTGTTTCGATGTTTTGGAAAACTCTTCTTGAGTCCATGGGTATCAAACTCCAATTCAGTACAGTGTATCATCCTCAGACAGATGGTCAGTTCGAACGGACGATACAGACTCTTGAAGATGTTGCGTGCATGTGTGCTATATTTCAAAGTTTAATGGGACGAGTGCTTACCACTTTGTGAGTTTAATTACAATAATAGTTACCATTCCAGCATTGGTATGACACCTTTCGAGGCACTCTATGGCAGAAGATGCAGAACTCCAGTTTGCTGAGAAAAAGTCGGTGTACGCAGCTTTCACGGACCGACTATAGTTGGAGAAACTAGTGACAAGGTCAAATTGATTCAGGAACGCTTGAAGGTCGCCCGAAGCAGACAGAAGAGTTATGCTGACACTCGTCGAAGGGAATTGCAGTTTCAAGTGGGTGACAAGGTGTTCTTGAAGGTTTCACCTGTCAGAGGGACTCTGAGGTTCGGACAGAAGGGCAAATTGTCAAGGAGATTTTTTGGTCCGTACGAGATTTTGAGCAAAATTGGGGACGTGGCTTATAGGCTTGCGTTACCGCCGGAACTCTCTGGGGTGCACAACGTATTTCATGTTTCCATGCTCAAGAAATATGTTTCCAGTCCTTCTCATATCCTACAACACGAGCCTTTGGAGATTCGAGAAGATGCTTCGTATGTGGAAAAGCCAACCAAGATCATTGATACTAAGGAGCAAGAGCTGAAATCGGACAATTCATTGGGTCAAGGTACTTTGGGAAAATCATGAACCAGAAGAAGCCACCTGGGAATTGAGAGATCAAGTTCAGAGAAAATACCCACACTTGTTACCTGAGGTAAAAGTTTAATTTGTTTGGAGGACCAAATATCCTAAGGGGTGGAGGATGTCAAACCCCAACCCAAGATTAACCCAATAGTGTTTTCTTAGTGTGTGCTTAGTCTTAAGCAGGTTTAGTTACCGTGGGTTAGAATTCCATTAGTCCTAGTTCTGAACATAGCTTTGGGGAGTTTTGAGAACGTTTGATGTTACTAGACACACTTAGGAAGGCCTGGGTGTACGTGCAAGCATGGGAAGATCGTGGTGAGTTTTGTGTTAATCGTGAATTTTATTTCATTTGAATGGTTTTATGATTATTTACAACTTTTGTGTTTAGCCCATCTGCGTTTGAAGCCCAGAAACTCAAGTTTTGGGCCAGAGGGTAAAATCGTCTTTTCACACCAAATCTGGACACACTTTTCGAAATCTCAAAATCGTGTCAAAAATATACTTTTCGGAAGCTAGATATTTCAAGGATCGTTTTATCCTTCTTCGTCAACTTCATTTGAGACCCACGAGATCGGGTTTTTACTTATGCAAGAATTAGCACAAAACGGGGGGGTCCCACTTGCAAGCACTTAACCTCCTTTCCCCTCTCCTCCTCTTCATTTCCCAATCTCTGCAACTTTCTTGACCTAGGGCTAAAACCCTCTTTTCTCTTCATTTTCTCCTCTTGAATGCATGAGCTAGAGACCTCCTAAAGAAATTCCAATACGATCATCTTCTTCCTCTCATCCTAAGCTTTCTATTGATGTCATTTTCTTTGGATTTCTAGTTGGGCAAGCTCTCCATCTTCTTCCTCACTTCTTGTTTGGACACCTCTAGGTAAGAGCTCCAACCCATCTCTTCAATGGAGTCCTTTTGACTCTTAAGGGTCTTGTTTTTCTAACTTTCAACACCCATTTCGAAATGGGTTTCTTGTTTGCATTTTTGGGTGAGTTTTTGAATGGTTTTCATGGGTTTTTTTGTAGCTCTTGGCTTAGCTCTTGGGTAGGAGTGCTTGAAGGAGTTTTGTTAGCATTTGGGCAACGGCAAGTAATCTCTATAGGTTGTTTGTGCATGTGTGTCTATGGATTTCACTATTTCTCTTGGAATTTCTATATGATTTGTCATTTAGTATTAATGTCATGTTTTGTTGGACTCTCATTTTGTGATTTTACTCAAGTAGGTATAATGATGTTATGTAACCTTACAAGTTTTCAGATTTTCTATTTGTATGTAAGTCATTCCCCTTTAGAAATTTGAGTTTGTTTTGATAAGAATGGGATTTGAATGATTATGATAATGGAATGAAGGATATGGGAATGTGAATTTGACCCCTTGGAGAGCATGGAGGCTCAGGGGACTTCAGATAGTCTAAGTGTAAGATGGAGGGAGGAGTTGGCTTATGAGCCATGTTTGAAGAGTGAAATTTCTGCACTCAGCAAACACAAGCAGAAGCCTGTTCGCTCGAGCGACCTCTGGGTTCGCTCGAGCGACCAGGCCACTGCTTGGCACGAGCACAGGCAGAAGCCTGTTAGCTCGAGCGACCTATGGGTCCGCTCGAGCGACCAGGCCACTGCCTGGTCCGAGCGCAGACAGAGGGCTGTCCGCTGGAGCGACCCATGGTTCGCTCGAGTGAACTGCCCACTGTTTGGCCAGTTTCAAGACAGAACCTTGTTCGCCCGAGCGACCTGATGGTTTGCTCGAGCGAACTGTCCAGACCGCTCGAGTGACCTGTCAATCCCAGTTTTAGAAATTTTACCCCATTCCTATACTTTTTAAAGATTTGAAAACTAGGCTATGTTAAGGACTTTAACCTGATATTGTGTAATTGGAACTCCAAGATATGAACCAACTTCGGGGACACCAATTCTTGTATTTTAATAACATAGTCCCAATCACACAAGGGTCAATGAATAGTCTTAGCATATACTTGATGAAATTATCGTGTTTTGAACTTTGGTTTAATACAACAAGTAATATCGTGTACTCGCTTTGAATTCAAGTTTTAAGCTCTTTCGAAGATTTGTTTCAAGTATCAAATGGGGATCACTTCTTAAGTTGTGAGCATATACATTATGCATTTTGCTAGCCGTGCCTTGTCTTGTTTTGATAAGTGATTTCCCTTTTTATTCCAACGTGTTTGTATCGTGTTTCGCGTGTTTTATGCATTTATGAATTCAAGTGAACACCACAGAGCTTGGACTAACCTTTCATTCTGATCCACTGTCCGGGGGTCCTTAAACATGTGGACTATCTGCAGATTAGTCGTGTATTTTATTACACATCGGGCGTGTCAGGTTCCGCGGCCGGAATCCCGTATTTGTGGGAATCGTGTCTTGTTATATTTTGTATAGATCGTGTTTGTCGTGGGTGCTTACTCTGTTCATTATAAATGATAGAGAAAGGATGGGCTCTTAGTGGATTTACGATTCATGATATATTATGTACGCATGCTAGGTTGTCACTAATGTTGAAACATATTTCAGTCAAGTATTTAGTTTAAGTTCAGTAAATTGTTTTTATATGTTTTCAATTAAACAAGATTATTCCATGCTCATGCCTAAATTGATTACCTGCCAAACCGTTGTGTTTGATGCTTGTTATTTGGTGCCCAGGTGCAGGCGGTTTTGCCTTTGAGGAGGAGTGCCCGGAGGAGGCTGTTGAGCCCACCCTAGCTCGAGAGTGGCAACCCGACGACGTCATCTAGACGTCGGGGCGGGTCATGAGTTCGAATTATCATGTTTTGGGTTTCATATATTTTTGGGTATTGTATTGGCCTTTGTTGGCCTCTTATTTTGGGTTGTAACTAATTAACACACTTTGATTAACTTTGTAACTTGAACTGCTACGGGAATGTCATGTTATAATTCCTTTTCTGATATTTTAGTCTTGATGATGTCTATGTTCATATATTTGTTATGATGTGATTTGCTACACGCTTCCACCTATTTGATCATGTGAGCTAGATATCCGTGTTCTCGGAATCCTCACCGTGGGAACCTGTGGGAAATTAACCATCTTATCTCAACAACCATCGTCGCGAGGCCCGGGTCTCGATTCGGGGTCGCGACAGTAACCAATGTGCTTTATTTGGTAACTGCCACAATGTATGAGATACATGATATTGAAACAATTAATAGACCATCATTAAAGAGGAAGTTACCTTCATCTAATCCAATAAAACTTTGGCACTTGAGGCTAGGTCATATAAACCTAAACAGGATTGACAGGCTAGTGAAAGATGGTATCTTGCCTTCATTGGTGGTAGAACCAATGCCTGTTTGCGAGTCCTGTCTGGAAGGCAAAATGACCAAAAGACTATTTTCATCAAAGAGTAGTAGGGCTAAAGATTTATTGGAATTAGTACATACTGATGTGTGTGGACCTATTAATGTCAGGGCCAAGGAGGATATGAGTACTTCATCACTTTCACAGATGATTACTCAAGATATGGATACATATACCTTATGCACCGCAAGTCTGAGGCTTTTGAAAAGTTCAAAGAGTTTCAAGCGGAAGCAGAAAAGCAATTGGGTAAAAGTATCAAGACGAACTCTTTTAGATATGATCAAGTCTATGTTGAGTTTCTTAGGATTATCTATATCCTTTTGGGGATACGCCTTGGATACTGTGATGTATATACTAAACCTCGTACCATCTAAGTCTGTACCTTAGACTCCCTGGGAGTTGTGGTCCGTGCGAAAGCCTAGTCTACTACATTTACACATTTGGGGTTGTCCGGCACATGTGCTAAAGGTTAAGACGTATAAGTTGGAATCGTAGTCGGAAGTATCTGCGTTTGTAAGATATCCTAAGGGAACTAAAGGTTGGTTATTCTATAATCCGAGAGAACAAAAAGTGCTGGTGTGCACCAATGCAGTTTTTCTAGAGGAAGATTATATGTTAGACCGAAAATCTTTAGAAAAGGTGATCTTGGAAGAGATTCAAGAGCAATCAATTCGAAATCCAAGTATAACCGAATTTGAGGAAGAACCACCCATACCAGATTCAGTAGTTACATAAATGCCTCGTCGTAGTGGGAGGATTGTCAGACCCCCTGACAGGTTCTCGTTAGTCTTACGAAGCAGTCCCAGAAGAAGTGGAACAACATCCCTGTAAATATGATGAAGCAATCAATGACATAGACTTAGGACGTTGGCGAGATGTTATGAAAGCTTAAATGGAGTCTATGTATTCCAATCAGGTCTGGACACTTGTTGACTTGCCTGCCAATATTAAACCTATTGGGTGCAAGTGGGTCTACAAGAGAAAAGAGGACCAGATGGTAGAGTGGAGACCTTTAAGGCTAGGCTTGTTACGAAAGGGTATACTCAGAAAGAGGGTATCGATTATGAGGAAACCTTCTCACCAGTAGCTGTCACGTCCCCCGAACCCGATTAGAGAATAAACCGGATCCGGGGAGTGAAATTTAGGGCTAATTAAAAATTTTGCCCTTTAGGCCCAATGATCGAAAGTCCGCTGTGAGGATATTATATTTCAAACCTCAAGTAATATAAAATTGCGGAATTCATACAATTCGAGGCATATCTAAATACCAAACAATGGATAATAAATCTCAATTGATATTTAAAGTTGCAACAGGAATAAATAAAGCTAACCAAGAAATTAATGTATTAACAATGACCATCCCAATGACCAAGGCCATTGAACAACATCAAGTCAATGAAATGAAAGTTCCAACGAGGAATAATAAATGAATAAATGAAAGTCTAATGAAGTGCCCCTGTGAGTCTCTCATGTGCCTGGTAATGATGACGCTACTCTACGTCATCGGCACTCCACTCCTGTGCCTCCTCTGCTGGTTGGAGATCCTCTGGGATCTCCTCACCGACCTGCTCCTCATAGTAATACTCACCTGAGGAGTTTGCACACCAAGGAACCGAGTCAACGACATGTTGAGCAATAGATAAGCAAGATATAATTAAAACATAACGTGCATCAAATATAAGAGTAATGACAAGTACAAGGTCGTAGGAATACAAGGAACAATACTAGGCATGTAGCATGAGTAAATAACCATCAGAATCATAAATAGAAATCCTAGCAATACTAATAATCACCACTACCAATGTAATGCAATGCACAAGAGGGAGACTCCATGGATGTCCAAGCCACCTCACGGGGTACCAGTAACAATCCTATCCGGACTACTGATACCAAAGTCCGGCTCTAGGGGGATCCAAGCTCCCGGTCCTAGGAATAGTAGCACGGTCCAAGCCTGCTCCCAACTATTCAACGCCATGGACGCCGTCCAAAGCCGACTGCCCACCCCGATGTCCGAGTAACGGCCCATCAATAAACCCCAAATTGCAGCTGGCCATGATATGTAAATAATAATAATAATAAAGTGGTGTTGACACGCGGGAAAAACCAAGACAAGCAAGTCTGGCTAGCTCAGCAAACAAAGCATGTTCTTAGGGATTGTATCATTCAAACAATACAAGTTAGACCATCCACACGATAATCCCTTACATTCTAGCCAGTCATGTTTAAAAATACACGATACATGGTTCCTAAGGTACACTCTAAATCAAGTCCTTGTTCTAATTCTACAAGAGTTTATGTTTCATAATTGATTAGGTGTTTTATGCCAAGAGAGTGTACAAGGATACAAAATCAATGGATACGACTAACAAATCAAGGAGAGATTACAATCCAATCCTAGGCAAGTGTTGTCATCCATATACCATATGTGGTGTAACGGAGTGCGTGGGGAATTTGAATCATCAATGCTTATAAAGAATTTCCTTGGTGTACAATCATGTTGAGCATCGATTGATTCAATTCCATACGCATTCGGTTAAACCATACACAATACATGAATACCTAGACAACCCATCGAAGCACACCAAGCCACGTGCTACGATTTCAAAACCCCATTAATGGTCACGTGAGAGTGGTTTCATGGTTTCCAATGTCTAAGGCCCAAACCTAGGCTAACAATCTCGTTACTAACAAGAAAGTGGTCTAAATAATTAATCTCCTTAGCTACCTCCCTACCTGATCCCCAATCATCGTGAGACATGTATCATTGGATTCTACGCTCAAAGAGCTTTCCAACGGTATATGGCTCGCGAAATTCTGACGTATAGTTTAGAAGTTATGGCCCATAGAAGTTTGCCCCTTTATATATATATATATATATAAAAGCGCGACGGACCGACATGTGTCCGATTCATCGGATGTATGATGCAACAGCATCCATATTCATGTCAGCAGCAGTGGCCATCAACGTTTGTTCTTTTTTTTTTTTTTTTTTTTTTTTTTTTTTTTTGCAGTCTTTCACCCAATCCATTCCAAAAATTCACCTGCACAAAACTGAGCCACCGTGCTCCCCCAATAATCCGATCCATCCATCATCATTTCCACTTACATCAATTAACACTAAAATTAACAATTAAATTAAATAAACCCAGATTAATAACAGAACAGGCTTGGGAGTTAGGAAAACCTAATAAGAAAACACATCCAATCAATAGAAGACATACACACATGCTTAATTATAAAATGCAGATCTACTTGCCTCAACCAAGAAGAAGATTGGAATTGGGGAAATCTGAGGAGAAGCCCTACTACTGCGAAAAC
Source organism: Camphora micrantha (assembly GCA_003546025.1). NCBI lineage: Eukaryota > Viridiplantae > Streptophyta > Magnoliopsida > Laurales > Lauraceae > Camphora > Camphora micrantha. The sequence continues at coordinate 21,750 of QPKB01000103.1, forward strand.
CTCGATCTACCCCGACCAAACGCAACCTAACACGCAAAGGAGAAGAAAAGAAAGGAAAAGATTGAGATCTAACCTAAATCTAAACCAAAGAGAAATAATTTAAAAGAAGAAAGTGAGGGAAACCTTACCAAACTGATGTCAATGGAAAGAGGAGATCGCGAGGAAGAAGATGAGCGGCTCGGATTGTCAAACCCCAACCTAGGATTAACCCGATAGTGTTTTCTTAGTGTGTGCTTAGTACTAAGTGGGTTTAGTTACCATGGGTTAGAATTTCATTAGTCTTAGTTCTGAACATGCTTTGGGGAGTTTTGAGAACGTGTAGTGTTAGTTTTACACACTGAGGAAGGCCTGGGTGTACGTGCAAGCGTGGGAAGATCGTGTTGAGTTTTGTATTGATCGTGGATTTTATTGCATTTGAATGGTTTTATGATTATTTACAACTTTTGTGTTTAGCCCGTCTGCGTTTGAAGTCCGGAAACTCTAGTTTTGGGCCAAAGGGTAAAATTGTCTTTTCACACTCAAATCTGGACACAATTTTCGAGATCTCAAAACCGTGTCAAATATATACTTTTTGGAAACTAGATTTTTCAAGGATCATTTTATCCTTCTTCGTCGACTTCATCCGAGGCCCGCAAGGTCATGTTTTCCTTGATACAAGAATGTTCTCTTATGGGTCCCACTTGCAAGCACTTAAACCCCTTTACCTTCTCTCTTTCTCCATGTCTCCCAATCTCTGCAATTTTCTGGACTAGGGCTGAGAAAACACTCTTTTCTCTTCATTTTCTTCTCTTGAATGCTTGTGCTAGAGACCTCCAAATGGAATTCTAAAACCATCATCTTCTTCCTCTCACCTCAAGCTTTCCATTTATGCCATTTTCTTTAAGTTTCTAGTTGGGAAAGCTCTCCATTTCCTTCCTCACTTCTTGTGTGGATACCTCTAGGTAAGAGCTCCAACCCATCTCTTCAATGGAGTTCTTTTGACTCTTAAGGATCCTGTTTTTCTAACTTTCAACACCCATTTCGAAATGGGTTTCTTGTTTGCATTTTGGGTGAGTTTTTGATTGGTTTTCATGGGTTTTTTTAGCTTTTGGCTTAACTCTTTGGTAAGAGTGCTTGGAGGTGATTTTGTTAGCATTTGGACAAAGGCAAGTAATCTCTATAGGTTATTGTGCATGTGTGTTTATGGATTTCACTATTTTTCTTGAAGTTCCATATGATTTGTCATTTGGTATTAATGTTATGTTTTGCTAGATTTCCATGTTGTGATTTTACTCAAGTATTTGCAAGCATGCTAATTAACTTTCCAAACTTTCAGATTTCATTATTGTAATTAGGCCTTACCCTTTTGAAATTTGGATTTGTTATGATAAGAATGGGATTGGAATGATCATGATAATGGAATGAAGGTTTTTGTAATGTGGATTTGACCCTTTGGAGAGCATGGAGGCTCAAGGGATTTCAGGTGGTTTAAGTGTAAGATGGAGGAAAGAATGGGCTTGTGAACCATGTATGAGGAGTGCAGTTTCTGCACTCAGCGAGCACAGGCAGAAGCCTGTTCGCTCGAGCGACCTCTGGGTTCGCTCGAGCGACCAGGCCACTGCCTGGCACGAGCACAGGCAGAAGCCTGTTCGCTCGAGCGACCGCTCGAGCGACCAGGCTGCCTGGCCCGAGCGCAGACAGAGGGTTGTCCGCTCGAGCGACCCTTGGTTCGCTCGAGCGAACTGCCTGCTGTCTGGCCAGTTTCGAGACAGCACCTCGATCGCTCGAGCGAACTGTCCAGACCGCTCGAGCGACCTGTCAAATCCCAGTTTTGGAATTTTATCTCAATTCTACACTTTTAAAGATTGGAAAACTAGGCTATGTTATGGACTTTAACCTGACATTTTGTAATTGGAACTCCATGATATGCACTAACTTAGGGGACACCAATTCTTGTATTTTATAACGGAGTCCCAATCACACAAGGGTCATTGAATAGTGTTAGCATATACTTGATGAAATTATCGTGTTTTGAACTTTGTTTTGATACGACAAGTAATATCGTGTACTCGCTTTGAATTCAAAGTTTTAAGCTCGTTCGAAGATTTGTTTCAAGTAACAAGTGGGGATCACTTCTTAAGTTGTGAGCATATATATTATGCATTTTGCTAGTCGTGCCTTGTCTTGTTGTGACAAGTGATTTCCCTTTTATTTTCGATGTGTTTGAATCGTATTTCGCGTGTTTTGCGCATTCATGAACTCAAGTGAACACCACAAAGCTTGGACTGCCCTTTCAGTCTGATCCACTGTCTGGGGGTCCTTAAACATGTGAACTATCTGCAGATTAGTCGTGTATTTATTACACATCGTGCGTGTCCGGTTCTGCGGCCGGAATCCCGTATTTGTGGGAATCGTGTCATATTATATTATGTATATCGTGCTTGTCGTGCGTGCTTACTCTTTTCATTATATATGATAGAGAAAGGATGGGCTCTTTGTGGAATTACGATTCATGATATATTATGTAAGCATGCTAGTTTGTCATTAATTTTGAAATGTACCTTAGTCAAGTATTCATTCTTGGTTTAATAAATTGTTTTTACATGTTTTCGATTAAACATCCTTATTCATGTTCAGGCCTAAATTGATTACCTGCCAAACCGTTGTGTTTGATGCTTGTGTTTTGGTGTCCAAGTGCGGGAGGTTATTCCCTTGAGGAGGAGTGCCCGGAGGAGGCTGTTGAGCCTATCCCAGCTCGCGAGTGGCAACCCGACGACGTCATCTAGACGTCGGGACGGGTCATGAGTTCGAATTATCACATTTTGGGTTTTATAAACTTTTGTTATTGTATTGGCCTTTGTTGGCCTCTTATTTTGGGTTGTAACTAATTAACATACTTGTTAACCTTGCAACTTTAACTAGGATGGGAATGCCTTGTCATACCTCTTTTCTGATATTATGGTCTTAATGGTGATGTATGTGTTATTATATTGTTATGATGTGATTTGCTACACGCTTCCGCCTATTTGATCGTGTGAGCTAGATATCCGTGCCATCGGAATCCTCACTGCGGGAACCTGTGGGAAATTGATCATCTAATCTCTTCAGTGATGCAAGCAATGTTAGAACAACAGAGGCAAGCCAATGGAACACAAGTTAGATTTCAAAAGCAGATGGCCAAGAAGGATGAAGAGATGGCTCAAGTTCAGAGGCATCTTTTGGATGTTCTCCAAAATAGACATGAAGCTCAACCTGTAGCCCCAAATATTGTCAGTAACAATAGGGAGCATGACCCTAACTTGTTGTTTGAGAGGTTCAAGAAGAGGGCACCTAAGGAGTTTTCAGGCAATGAGAACCCATTAGTAGCAGATGATTGGTTGGCAAACACCGAGAAGATTTTTGATGTCTTTACTTGTACGGGCCGGCAGAAAGTAAACCTTACAGCCTCCTTGTTTTATGGGCTGGCAGATCAGTGGTGGCAGACAGTGAAGGAACCTTATATGACAATGGCCAATGACCAAGCATGGGCAGCCTTCAAGACTCAATTCCAAGACAAGTATATTCCTTCTCATATCAGGAGACAAAAGGCTATTGAGTTCCAGCAACTCAAGCACGGTAGCATGACAGTGCTAGAGTATGTCACCAAATTTGAGAGGCTAGCTAGATATGCCACTGAGCTGATTGACATAGAGCAGAAGAAGATCAACAAATTCTTGGAGGGATTGAATCCCATCATCATGAGAGACACTATTGGGGTAGTTCCACCGGCTACCTATGATGAAGCTGTCAAGCGGGCATACAAGTTTGAAGACATAAACAATATGATCATACAAGACAGGAAACAACACTATCAGCAACAGAATCAGAGGCAACAATACCACAGCAAGAAACCAGAGCAGGAGCAGAATCAAGTGAGCCAAGGTTGTGCTCACTGTGGCAAGAACCATCAAACTCATGAATGTCGCAAAGCCACAGGTGCTTGCTTCAAGTGTGGGGCAATGAACCATGCCATCAGAGATTGCCCACAACTTCAGAATCAGCCCAACAGGAACCAGCAGCAGAGGCAAGCAGCTCCTCAGAACCAGGCACCAATTCAGAATCAAGCTAGACCACCTCAGCAACAGCAGCAAGCAAGACCACAGCTGTTTCAGAATCTTCGTCCTCCTCAGCATAATAGGAATGGTCAAGGCAGGCAGAATCAGGCACAGAACAGACCACAGCAGCAAGGACGTCTATTCAATCTCAATCGTGCAGGTGCTGAAACTGCAGGAAACGTGGTAGAAGGTAAACTTTTTGTTTGTGGACTAGAAGCACATATTTTATTTGATCCTGGATCAACACATTCTTTTATGTCTCCTATGTTTGTCAAGATGATTGATGCACAACTTAGTCAACTGGATTACATTTTGATTGTTACAACACCAGTAGGTAAACAGGTTGAGTGTAGAACCTATTACCCTAATTGTCCAGTTTTGTTAGGAGATGTAAATTTACCAGCCAACCTTATTGTTCTAGACATGCATGATTTCCACATCATCTTAGGCATGGATTGGTTAGAAGCATATCATGCCACCATGGACTGTTTTAGCAAAACCATAACATTCAGATTGCAAGGAGAACAAGCAGGATTGATGTTTCAAGGGAACAGGAAACCGTCTAGAGAAGGGTTTATTTCAGCGCTGAAGGCAAACAGACTGATTCAAAGTGGATGTGAAGCTTTTGTAGCATTTATCGCGGAGGATAAACAGTCCCAAGGTGTGGAGGGAATCCTCGTTGTGTCCGAATTTCCGGATGTTTTTCCAGAAGAAATCCCGGGATTACCACCAATTAGGGAAGTTGAGTTCACTATAGAGCTTCTTCCAGGGATAACTCTGATCTCCATTGCACCTTATAGGATAGCTCCAGCAGAATTGGGTGAATTGAAACTTCAGTTGCAAGAATTGTTGAGCAAGGATTTCATTAGGCCAAGTGTTTCACCTTGGGGAGCACCGGTTTTATTTGTGAAGAAGAAGGATGGAAGCTTGAGAATGTGTATTGATTACAGGAAATTGAATCAAGTGACGGTCAAGAACAAGTATCCTTTGCCTAGGATAGATGAATTGTTCGACCAACTGCAAGGAGCAGCCTACTTTTCCAAGATAGATTTGAGGTCTGGGTACCATCAGTTGAGAGTTAGAGACTCGGATATGCAAAAAACGGCCTTTTGAACAAGATATGGGCATTATGAGTTTCTAGTAATGCCCTTTGGATTGACCAATGCACCCGCAATCTTCATGGCTCTTATGAACAAAGTGTTTGCTCAGTACTTGGACCACTCGGCAGTAGTGTTTATTGATGACGTTCTCGTGTATTCCAAGAGTAGAGAAGATCACAAAGAACACTTGAGGACATCATTGCAGCTTTTGAGAGACTACCAGTTATATGCAAAACTCAGTAAATGCGAATTCTGGTTAAAGCAAGTCGCCTTTCTAGGCCACATCATCTCAAAAGAAGGTTTAGCAGTTGACCCAGCCAAGATAGAAGCAGTTGTTGATTGGAAGAGACCGAGCAGTGTGACTGAAATCAGAAGTTTCTTGGGGTTAGCAGGCTACTATCGAAGATTTGTCCAAGGCTTTTCATCGATTGCAGCACCATTGACCACATTGACCCGGAAGAATGTTCCGTTTGTGTGGACAGAACAGTGTGAAACAAGTTTTCAAGAGTTGAAGAGAAGATTAACCACAGCTCCAATCCTCACATTACCATTGGGTAGCGGTGGATTCATTGTTTTTACAGATGCTTCTAATGTGGGACTAGGTTATGTATTGATGGAAGATGGCAAGGTGATTGCTTATGGCTCAAGGCAGTTGAAGGATCATGAAAAGAACTATGCAACTCATGACTTGGAATTGGCAGCAGTGGTATTTGCTTTGAAGATGTGGAGACACTATCTCTACGGGGAAAAGTGCGAAGTCCATTCCGACCATAGGAGTTTACAATATCTGTTCTCGCAGAAGAATCTAAATATGAGACAGAGAAGATGGATGGAATACATTAAAGACTATGACTTTCAAATCAAGTATCATCCAGGCAAAGTGAATGTTGTAGCTGATGCCTTTGAGCAGAAAGTCAGGGATCATGGCCAGCTTGAGAGGAGCCAGTGTTCTTCAGCAGTTCGAAGAGCTAGGTGTAGAAGTGCAGACCCTAGATTTGGGTGTTATGTTAGCAAGTATGACAGTGTCTGAACCCACTTTTATCCAGAAGATCAAGAACGGTCAGTTGCAAGATTCAAACTTGGCTAGGATTGTGGATCACATTGCAGAACGTCCAGATTTCAAGATGGTGAATGGAGTATTGTATTTTCATGATCGGTTGTGTGTACCGAATGTGGATGATCTGAAAGATGAGATAATGACTGAAGCCCACAACGCAAGATACTCCATGCACCCGGGTAGCACGAAGATGTATTAGAATTTGAAGAATAGATTTTGGTGGAACAACATGAAGAGAGAGATAGCAGCTTTTGTATCTCGTTGTTTAACTTGTCAGTTGATCAAAGTAGAGCATCAGAAACCTCCAGGTTTGCTACAACCTTTAGAGATTCCGGAGTGGAAATGGGAGCATATCACCATGGATTTCGTCTCCGGATTGCCAAATACTAAGAAGGGGAATAATGCACTATGGATTATTGTGGACTGTCTCACCAAGTCCACTCACTTCATTCCAATGAAGATCGGGCATATGATGCATATGGCACACTTGCAAAACTTTTTGTTGATGAGATTGTTAATTAGTAAGCACAGTCAACCCTTTTCCATCACTTCGGATAGAGATAGCAGATTCGTTTCGAGGTTTTGGAAAACTCTTCTTGAGTCTATGGGTACCAAACTCCAATTCAGTACAGCGTATCATCCTCAGACAGATGGTCAGTCAGAACGGACGATACAGACTCTTGAAGACATGTTGCGTGCATGTGTGCTAGATTTCAAAGTTCAATGGGATGAGTGCTTACCACTTTGTGAGTTCGATTACAATAATAGTTACCATTCCAGCATTGGTATGGCACCTTTCGAGGCTCTTTATGGCAGAAGATGCAGAACTCCAGTGTGTTGGGAAGAAGTCGGTGTACATAGCTTTCACGGACCGACTGTAGTTGGAGAAACTAGTGACATGGTCAAATTGATTCAGGAACGCTTGAAAGTTGCCCGAAGCCGACAGAAGAGTTATGCTGACACTCGTCGAAGAGAATTGCAGTTTCTAGTGGGTGACAAAGTGTTCTTGAAGGTTTCACCCGTCAGAGGGACTCTGAGGTTTGGACAGAAGGGCAAATTGTCAAGGAGATTTATTGGTCCATATGAGATTTTGAGCAAGATTGGGGACATTGCTTATAGGCTTGCGTTACCGCCGGAATTTTCTAGGGTGCACAACGTATTTCATGTTTCCATGCTCCAAAAGTATGATTCTAGTCCATCTCATATCCTACAGCACCAGCCTTTGGAGATTCGAGAAGATGCTACGTATGTGGAAAGGCCGATTAAGATCATTGATACCAAGGAGCAAGAGCTGAGAAATCGGACAATTCATTGGATCAAGGTACTTTGGGAAAATCATGAACCAGAAGAAGCCACTTGGGAATTGAGAGATCAAGTTCAGAGAAAATACCCACACTTGTTACCAGAGGTAAAAGTTTAATTTATTTGGCGGACCAAATATCCTAAGGGGTGGAGGATGTCAAACCCCAACCCAGGATTAACCCGATAGTGTTTTCTTAGTGTGTGCTTAGTCCTAAGTGGGTTTAGTTACCGTGGGTTAGAATTTCATTAGTCTTAGTTCTGAACATGCTTTGGGGAGTTTTGAGAACGTGTAGTGTTAGTTTTACACACTCAGGAAGGCCTGGGTGTACGTGCAAGCGTGGGAAGATCGTGTTGAATTTTGTGTTGATCATGAAGTTTATTGCATTTGAATGGTTTTATGATTATTTACAACTTTTGTATTTAACCCGTCTGCGTTTGAAGTCCGGGAACTCTAGTTTTGGGCCAAAGGGTAAAATTGTCTTTTCACACTCAAATCTGGACACAATTTTCGAGATCTCAAAACCGTGTCAAATATTTACTTTTTGGAAACTAGATTTTTCAAGGATCATTTTATCCTTCTTCGTCGACTTCATCCGAGGCCCGCAAGGTCATGTTTTCCTTGATACAAGAATGTTCTCTTATGGGTCCCACTTGCAAGCACTTAAACCCCTTTACCTTCTCTCTTTCTCCATGTCTCCCAATCTCTGCAATTTTCTGGACTAGGGCTGAGAAAACCCTCTTTTCTCTCTTCATTTTCTTCTCTTGAATGCTTGTGCTAGAGACCTCCAAATGGAATTCTAAAACCATCATCTTCTTCCTCTCACCTCAAGCTTTCCATTGATGCCATTTTCTTGAAGTTTCTAGTTGGGAAAGCTCTCCATTTCCTTCCTCACTTCTTGTTTGGACACCTCTAGGTAAGAGCTCCAACCCATCTCTTCAATGGAGTTCTTTTGACTCTTAAGGATCCTGTTTTTTCTAATTTTCAACACCCATTTCGAAATGGGTTTCTTGTTTGCATTTTGGGTGAGTTTTTGATTGGTTTTCATGGGGTTTTTGTAGCTTTTGGCTTAACTCTTTGGTAAGAGTGCTTGGAGGTGATTTTGTTAGCATTTGGACAAAGGCAAGTAATCTCTATAAGTTATTGTGCATGTGTGTTTATGGATTTCACTATTTTTCTTAAAGTTCCATATGCCTTGTCATTTGGTATTAATGTTATGTTTTGCTAGATTTCCATGTTGTGATTTTACTCAAGTATTTGCAAGCATGCTAATTAACTTTCCAAACTTTCAGATTTCATTATTGTAATTAGGCCTTACCCTTTTGAAATTTGGATTTGTTATGATAAGAATGGGATTGGAATGATCATGATAATGGAATGAAGGTTTTTGTAATGTGGATTTGACCCTTTGGAGAGCATGGAGGCTCAAGGGATTTCAGGTGGTTTAAGTGTAAGATGGAGGAAAGAATGGGCTTGTGAACCATGTATGAGGAGTGCAGTTTCTGCACTCAGCGAGCACAGGCAGAAGCCTGTTCGCTCGAGCGACCTCTGGGTTCGCTCGAGCGACCAGGCCACTGCCTGGCACGAGCACAGGCAGAAGCCTGTTCGCTCGAGCGACTTTTGGGTTCGCTCGAGCGACCAGGCCACTGCCTGGCCCGAGCGCAGACAGAGGGCTGTCCGCTCGAGCGACCCTTGGTTCGCTCGAGCGAACTGCCTGCTGTCTGGCCAGTTTCGAGACAGCACCTCGATCGCTCGAGCGAACTGTCCAGACCGCTCGAGCGACCTGTCAAATCCCAGTTTTGGAATTTTATCTCAATTCTACACTTTTAAAGATTGGAAAACTAGGCTATGTTATGGACTTTAACCTGACATTTTGTAATTGGAACTCCATGATATGCACTAACTTAGGGGACACCAATTCTTGTATTTTATAACGGAGTCCCAATCACACAAGGGTCATTGAATAGTCTTAGCATATACTTGATGAAATTATCGTGTTTTGAACTTTGTTTTGATACGACAAGTAATATCGCGTACTCGCTTTGAATTCAAAGTTTTAAGCTCGTTCGAAGATTTGTTTCAAGTAACAAGTGGGGATCACTTCTTAAGTTGTGAGCATATATATTATGCATTTTGCTAGCCGTGCCTTGTCTTGTTGTGACAAGTGATTTCCCTCTTATTTTCGATGTGTTTGAATCGTGTTTCGCGTGTTTTGTGCATTCATGAACTCAAGTGAATACCACAGAGCTTGGACTGCCCTTTCAGTCTGATCAACTGTCTGGGGGTCCTTAAACATGTGTACTATCTGCAGATTAGTCGTGTATTTATTACACATCATGCGTGTCCAGTTCCGCGCCGGAATCCCGTATTTGTGGGAATCGTGTTGTGTTATATTATGTATATCGTGCTTGTCGTGCGTGCTTACTCTTTTCATTATATATGATAGAGAAAGGATGGGCTCTTTGTGGAATTACGATTCATGATATATTATGTAAGCATGCTAGTTTGTCATTAATTTTGAAATGTACCTTAGACAATTATTCATTCTTGGTTTAATAAATTGTTTTTACATGTTTTCGATTAAACATCCTTATTCATGTTCAGGCCTAAATTGATTACCTGCCAAACCGTTGCGTTTGATGCTTGTGTTTTGGTGTCCAGGTGCGGGAGGTTATCCCCTTGAGGAGGAGTGCCCGTAGGAGGCTGTTGAGCCTATCCCAGTGGCAACCCGACGACGTCATCTAGACGTCGGGACGGGTCATGAGTTCGAATTATCATATTTTGGGTTTTATAAACTTTTGTTATTGTATTGGCCTTTGTTGGCCTCTTATTTTGGGTTGTAACTAATTAACATACTTGTTAACCTTGCAACTTTAACTAGGATGGGAATGCCTTGTCATACCTCCTTTCTGATATTATGGTCTTAATGGTGATGTATGTGTTATTATATTGTTACGATGTGATTTGCTACATGCTTCCGCCTATTTGATCGTGTGTGCTAGATATCTGTGCCATCAGAATCCTCGCCGCGGGAACCTGTGAGAAATTGATCATCTAATCTCTTCAACCACCGTCGCGGGGCCCGGGTCTCGGTCCGGGGTCGTGACACGGATCTTCGAGATGGTCTTTCTGGGAAAGAGTTCTGGTGCCTTGGGAAATGAGGAAGAAGAAGAGGGCTGCTGGAGTTCTCGTTCGTTGCAGAGAAAGAAAAGAGATTAGGGTTAATCTCTTGTTTAAGAAGAAGGGATAAGGAAAAGACTAAGTTGCCCCTAAGTGAGTCCGTAGAAGAAATGAATTATTAGAAGGGTTTCTGGTTGCCGGATCGTAACGAGCCAGAAGACAAAATTGATCAACGCGACGAGACCTTTCCAACGAAACCAAAATCACGGCGATAGGAATTTTTCCGGAAAACACTCAATTTTTCCCTAATTTGCAAACTACCCCATACTAGGGTCAAACGAACTCAGAATCGCACGAAACTTCGCAAGCACTATTCTAATGTTAAAAGAAACTCGTTCACCATCTAAACCCACTTAAATATCTAATAAAACAATAATTATAATAATATCAAAATAAATGGGTCAATGGGCCGGTTATTGGGCCCAACTGACCCAGTAAGGTCGCAGACCTTATAGTAGCCATGCTCAAGTCCATCCGAATACTCTAATCCATTGCGGCTCATCTCAATTACGAGATTTGACAAATGGATATCAAGACGGCGTTTCTCAACGGCCATCTTGAGGAAGACATCTATATGGTGCAGCCAAATGGTTTTATAGCTAAAAACCAAGAGCAAAAGGTTTGCAAACTGCAGAAGTCCATTTATGAACTGAAGCAGGCATCCCGAAGCTGGAACATCCATTTTGACCAGGCAATCAAGTCATTTGGTCTTTGTCAAAATCCGGATGAGTCATGTGTGTACATGAAAAGTGAAGGTGATAGGGTAGTTTTTCTGATTTTATATGTCGATGACATCCTACTTCTCGGGAAAGAGATAGGAATGTTGTCCACAAAGAAACTTTGACTGGCCAAGGACCAGTATCCCAAGACACCTAAGGAAAAGGAGCAGATGAGGTTGATACCATACGCTTCGGCGGTTGGTAGCCTCATGTATGCTATGCTATGAACTAGACCGGATATCGGTCATGTAGTGGGCCTATTCAGTAGATATCAGTCTCATCCAGGACCTGAACATTGGACTGCTGTAAAATGTATTCTCAAATACTTGAGAAGAACTACAGATTACATGTTGATTTATAGCAATGATGAGCTCATTCCAGTTGGGTACACAGATTCTGACTTCATGTCATATAAGGATTCTAGGAAATCCACCTCTGGTTATGTATTTATGTTTGGTGGCGGAGTTATCAGCTGGAAGAGTACAAAACAAGAATGTACCGTTGATTCCACCTTGGAGGCTAAATATGTAGCGGCTTGTGAAGCAGTTAAGGAAGCAGTATAGCTCAAGAGATTCCTTATGGAACTTGGGGTGGTACCTTTGGCTTGACAACCGCTCACAGTTTATAGTGACAGCAATGGGGCAGTCGCTCAGTCCAAGGAGCCCATAAGCCATAAAAGCTAAAAGTATGTACAGAGGAAGTATCATTTAGTCAGAGAGATTGTGTAGAGAGGTGATAATGCTATTACCAATATAGCCTCTGCGGAAAATCTAGTAGATCCCTTTACTAAGACTTTGACTACCAACGTCTTTGAGCAGCGTGTAGATGGGATGGGCATGAGATGCAACCCTGATTGGCATTGAGCTCAAGTGGGAGATTGTTAGATTGTATGGACTCAATCCATCAGATGATGTAATAAATTGATTAATTTATTTCTTTATCAATAAAATCATACTTTCCTTTCATGAGATGAATGGTGTTTTTACTACTTAATACACATGACCAATACTTATGACATGATGGTTCATGAGATGAACTGGGTCCCAGTAGTATATTAGATGTGATATACGTGTATGGATGAGATCCATATACGGGCGACATGTGTCACAAATCTTATACTTAAAATATCTTCACAACCAGTGACGAGACTAGGCATCTCATCTGATAAGGTTGCAGCATTTTGATTACTATGAGATAGTGTGATTTGTCTCGATCATCATAATGTAAGATTCTGGATCAAGGTAATGGTACATTGTATGTGTTGAAGGACCATGAGAAGCACCTTATGGAATACTGTCTCGATTTTAAGGTTTGCTCTCATAATTCCCTAGCAATAGGCTCTCAATCCTGATACGTTGATGAACTCAAGTTTCTATCTATTCATTTGCTTTGAGTCACCAATGAGTGAGGCCAAATGTAGGTCAACACTTCGGTGCCTTGGGTACGTGGTAGTAGGATTGTGGGAACATCCAATGGTTAAGATGGAATCTATCTACATTATCCCCTTGTGCCAATTAATAGATTTGTCATTAGTGAGGTTCAAGGATAATAAGATGTGGATCTAAGATTTGAAGGGACAGGTTTGGTCCAATTGATCCATGGATATTGATAGAGGGGCCTACTTGTGGAAATCAGGAAGTTTATGGTCTTCTTTGTAATTTATTCCTAAGACTGGAGTGCAATTATATTTATATAGTGGTGTTATTTGCAATTAACTGTGGGCCCGGATTACACATGCGATGTGGGGCCGCGATGTCCCAGTTGGAGCCAGCTTTCTATGGAATCCCTAGTGGTCCCCTCGCTAGCCCAAGTTATTGGAAATATACTAATCCTGCTTGAACTCTAAGAGGAAGGAATTAGAAAGTTACTATTTCTGTTTGAAGTAGGACTTCTAATAGTAGTAATAGTATACTTACTAATCCTGCTTGGGACTTCTATATCAATTATAATGGGATGAAGTTACTAATTTGTAGTGGGAGTTAAACTTCTATTCCAAATTGGAAAAGAGAAGGCTTAAAGTGCTATAAAAGGAGGAGATTTCCCCTTGGACGTCTAGCAATAGGAGAAAAATGTCCAGCCCCTTTTTTATTGTGCAATTGTTGCACATCTTCTCTCCTCTCTGTTTCTTCTAGTTCCTTGGAGTTTCTAGTTGGGTTTTCTCTTGAAGTTTCCACTAATCTTCTTGAGAAAAGAGATCTGATAGTGGATCATAGCGTGGAAGACAACAAGGTGATAGAGATCCCAATTTTCTTCAAGAAGAGTTCTTGATCAAGTTAATTGTCTTCTTCTCCATTGGAGCACTACCGGGCTCCAAAGGTATAATCTACTTCTCTATTTGTTGTGGATTATTTTGTTGCATGGTGCTGCTGGTTTCTATCTTTTAGATAGGTTATATTGCTGTACATCATTGACGAGATGGAGGGATTGCATATTGGATATGATTTATGGGCTTATGGATACTTGATCTTGAAGTCAAGTGGGTCAAAAAGTTTTAGAAACCTATCCACGAGGCCCACCTACTTCCAGCATCCTAGACTGGACCAGTGCAAGGGACTGTTACCCTTACTCTCAATGTAAGAACTAGGGTTCCATCGTTGGTTTCTCAAGTTAACTACAAGTGCCTTGCCACTGAACTGTGAATTGTTTGGAGAAATAGGGAAACCACATTATTTTAGAAGAAAATCTTTACAAAAAGGCTATGTGAATTTCTTTTGAGAGATACCGTAGGAATGATCCCTTGGAGAGAGAATTTCTTTAAGTGGGAACATTTCCATAGTTTTAAAAGAGGGACATACCATAGGAATGATCCCTTGGCCTCACTCATTGGTGACTCAAAGCAAATGAATAGACAGAATCTTGAGTTCATTAATGTCTCAGGATTGAGAGCCTATTGCTAGGGAATTATGAGAGCAAACCTTAAACTAAACACAGTGTAACATAAGGTGCTTCTCATGGTCTTTCAATACATCCAATGTACCAGCACCATGATCCAGAATCTTACATTCTGATGATCGAGACAAATCACACTATCTCATTGTAATCAAAGTGCTGCAATCTTATCAGATGAGATGCCCAGTCTCATCACTGGTTGTGAAGATATTTAAGTTTAAGATTTGTGACACATGTCTCCCGTGTGTGGATCTCATCCATACACATATATCACATTTAATATAATAATAGGACCCGGTTCATCTCATTAACCATCATGTCATATGTATTGGTTATTGAAAGTCCGGGATCCTTACCCTAGAGGGGGGGTGAATAGGGTGATCTACACTTAATGACTAATTATGACCAATTTTAATTTCTTAACAATTAACTAGTCACATGTGATGATTAACAAATAATATGCGGAAGCTTAAACAAAACAATCACACAAAGCAAACATCACTACACAAGGATTTATAGTGGTTCGGCCTCAATGCCTACATCCACTACCGGCTTGTGATCCAACACCCCACCAGATTTCCACTATTTATGCTTTTGAAAAAGGCTAAGCAATAACCTCTACAATATGCTTTCCAAGGCTAAGCAATAACCTAACAATGTTGTTTTTCTAGGCTTAACAATAACCTATACAAGATGCTTTTCTAGGCTAAGCAATAACTTTTACACAATGCTTTTCTTAGGCTAAGCAATAATCTTTACAATAAAGAGATTTTCTCTCAAGGTAGTGTCTTCACAAAACACTCTAAGAGAATACAATTAAGCTCAATTACAATGCCTCTTAATTAGGCGGATATGAAAGTTTAATTCAACTCACACAACACTCTATGAAATGCTAAGATGAATGCTCATGAAGTGTGTGTGTGAAAACTTCAATCAAGTTTAAAATGAAGGCTCAATCAATGTATGCTTAATGCATTTTAAAGTTTAAAGCACACAAAGATTTGATTGAAGTGAAATGCAAATCACATGTATAAATACTAACTTGTTGATGATATGAAAATCAAAAGCTCACAAGTTGTATGAAGTTAATTATGTCTAAACATGTGATGCATGTGCAATGTTGTTTTCAAAAACAAAAGTTTAACTAAGGTTGAAATGAATGAAAACAACAATATGATTCAACCAAGTAAATGAAACATGTCATAAAAGAAATCAAAGGATTTGATAAAACATGTTTTATACAGTTTTAAAACAAACTTGGTTTGAAATCAAGGGTGAAGAATCCAATCCAACTTAAATCAAAGATTAAGAGAAGTGGTGGATTCAACACATCATAGTTAACATGCTAAAATTAATTTACCAATAATTTAAACAAAGCATGAAACATATGATAATGAAAAGTAAAACTTACTTAGAGATTTAACTTCACTAATCCAAGCTTTAGTTTTCCATTAGACCCCTTGATCTCTCTTAGTTCATCCCCTTTCTTTTGTCTCCAAACACCTCAAAGAAGACTAAAATGTTCAACACTTTTCTCATGGGAATGAACCTCAATTTATAGTCAAAAAGTGACTTTTGACGTGTCCCCGGTCGACCCCCACTGAACCCCGGTCGACCTGGCCTTCAACGGTCAAAAATCTGACCATTTGAAAGAGAGCCCAACGGCTCTTTGCCGGTCGACCGCGCAGTGTGGCCGGTCGACCGGGTCCATAGGCTCGGTCGACCGGCCACACTGCGGGTCGACTCGGGCCTGGGACCTTTTTTCCCCCAAAATTTGTATTCTTAAAGTATTTTCTTGTGGGGACTTTTGGGCCATGGAATCAAGCATGAAAACATGTTTTAAATCATTCTAAGAGTTTTAAAAACATGAAACCTAAAATGCCTAAGATGATTTGAATGTATTAAAACCTAAGGTTTGCTTGATTCATAAAATTCTTTTTCAAATTAAAATGCATCCAATCAAAACATGCATGAAACATATGATTTACAAGATTTAAAACAATGCATGAGTAAATCAAGATTTCAACATTTTCTAAATCAATGCATGTGTGAAAATTCGAATGATGATTAAAATGATAATGCATCCATCAAATTGCAATACACAAAATTCCTAACAGTTATGTGCATAAAGTAATAAAACACCATTCATCTCATAAAAGAAAAAGCATGATTTTATTGATAAATAAAAAAATTAATCAATTTATTACATCATCTGATGGATTGAGTCCATACAATCTAACAGGTTTCATAGAACCTACAATGCGTACACGGGTCAATAAGGAACATAATATTACTCGTGCACGTGATTTACCACAAGTGTCTGCGGTGAGATATCACAACAAAATAAATATTTCTTTTAAGTGCGGAAGCGTGTAGTAAATCAAACATTGAATTCATCTTTAGTAATAAGGATGATATATGTATAAACAAAGTATCAGAATGAGCAATGATCATTAGCATTTTCCAAAATAAAAAGTTAGAGTTATACAAAAGATCAGTTGATTAACATTCCCCAAAAATAAAGACCAATAAAGGTCAGTAAAACCCAAAAGTTCCCAAAAGAATGGTTATCCACAACCTAAAATGTTACGCATCTTGGACAACCGAATGTCTAGATGACATCGTCAGCATGCCACTCAACTAATCGCTGCGGTTTGCCAACAGCCTCCTCAGGCTCCTCCTCAAGGTAACTGGCAACTAGACTTGAGTACCAAAATAATGGATCAGACACGACGGTCTAGCAGGTGGGTGAAAAGATATAACATTATGACAATAATTGAAATTATCTTTGAAAACATTTAAACCCGTGTAAACAATAACTTTCATAAAATAAAAGAATCATTTGCTAGAAAACAATATGCAATAAAAAGCATGTAAGGTATCCAAGGAATCGGAAACAAGCAAGATGACGACCACACAAAGCTAAGTCCTCTATGACCGAAGTGACAAGAGCATATTGAGGCGTTGATCTCAGTCAGACGAAGTGAGGAGATTCAACGAAATATACATTTACATATACTATACGGGACTTGACCATGGTAGCGAGCCAGGCATCGTGAACCACGGTGGTGAGCCAGGTATCGGGAACCACGGTAGCGAGCTGAGGTATCGGGACAAGACCACTGTAATAACCGGGTATCGGGATCCAAACTGCAGCCGACGAGACAAGAGGGGGATCTCTAAGTCATTTGATCAGACCAACAATGTTATCCAAGCTTAGTGGTGCCAACTCATAGGTCAAATAACATAAATCAAGACACGTATAAAATACATCAAGTGCAGGTACATAAATGGACAGGACGGGGGTGCTCAAAGGCACAAATATCATCTCAATGTCAAGTAATGCACGTCGGGGCTAGCAAAGTACCATAAATGTCATTCCTGTATTTTCGAGAGTGCATATCAAAATTCGGGAACAATGGGATACTATTGGATTTTTGAAATCTTAGGACAAGTATCGGGCTTCGAGACTAGTTCAAAGTGACTAGGGGTCCCGTATGTCGATTTCGATATAGACTTGGTACTCCTTGAGTTTGGAGACATTCCGGACTCCTTACTCACCTTGGTTATTTCAACACATCCATGAATCTTTCTAATGTGGTTTCTTTTTCTTCATTCTCCAAGATTCTGGGGCAAGGTTGGTTACTTGGCGGTTAGCTAGCGGCTAGCAAACCGAGGGTTGCCAGACAAGATGCAACATACTGGAATTGTAACCGCCGTAATTCGGTTGGCTGGCGGTTACTATGCGGCTAGCCAACTACGTGACCGCCCCCTTCAGAACTGAAAACAGCTCTCTGGAATTGTGACCAAACCTGGTTCGGTTAGCCGCCAGTCACGAGGCGGCTAGCCGACAGGTGACCGCCAACTGACCGCCCAGCTACGGGAAATTCACATTGAGTTCAGATTCAAGCCTATTCTTCCTCAAAACAATTCTCCTTTCAATACAGCCTTTCCCTGCAATAAAATGAGCTCAAAGCTCCTTCATTTCACCATTCAACACTTCATTTCTATTCATCAAATCCAACCAACCAAATCTCTTTCTTAACCATATTCAACCACAAAAGAGGAGTCTACCAATCACCAAGATTCATTAATGTTACAAACAAGTGTTAAACAAGAGACTATAAATGCCCACATTTGTAAAGGTTAAACAAGCTAACAAGATTCATTCATGAGCATTTATTTCAAATCAATACAAGTCAATAATGAATAGTAAAATCATCCATATTTCATAAAGACCATTCTAATCTCAAAATATCCATTCATCCACTTGCCTTAGGTCGAAGCTAGCCAAATCAAGCTCTAAACACACTTACAAGTGAAGCTCCAAAGCTACACACAAAAACCCCCAAAAACAAACCCTAAAAGGGTCAAAACAATGATAGAAAGAGATAGCTTCCAATAATGGAGATGGAGCTTCTCTTAGGTTACAAGAACACAAATCTAGAAGATGGAAAAGGTAGCTTACTTGGATGGCCTTCAAATGGAAAGAGTTTGTCACGACCCCAAACCCGGATCCCGACCGAGGGGGCGCGGGAGAGTTTTGGGGAGGTGAGGGATGATTATATTTCTCCCAAGATCCGCGTGTGTGAGGATCCAAAATCACAACACTCTCTGAATATTTCTGCGGAAGCTTTTGTGGCAATGCGACCCGGAGTCCGTGGACATCATCGGATTCCGCGTCGCATACAACCCCTTAACATAAAGCCATCATTTTATGAACCATATCAGACTGGAATAAACCAACATAAATAAAATACAGAGCTGACAGTAACAGGATATTATATTTCCATATATGTTCAAGTTACAAGTATCAATGTGCATTAATTACAATCCCAAGAAAGGCTAATAAAAGCCGAACAATACAAACTAATATCCACTACCCACATGTGACGTATCTCCAATGTTAAGCACAATGTCTACAGGACATAGCTGACAAGACAACCTGCAACTCATGGCTCCACAGCCAACAACTCTCAGCTCGGGGCGGGAAAACTGAACCTGAGTACCAAAATAGTGGGTCAAACACGACGGTTTGGCAAACGGGTGAAAAGACATAACAATAAGGAAAAATACCTTGGAAAACATTTAAACCTGTCAAAACAATAGTTTCATAAAACGAGATAATCATTTATTCAAATACGTATGCAATATAAAACATGTACGGTATCCAAGGAAACGGGAAACGAGCAAGATGGCAACCACACATAGCTAAGTCCTCTATCACCGAAGTGACATGAGTATATCGGGATGTTGTCTCAGTCACCGAAGTGAGGAGATGCAACATAAGTAACATATACATAAAATAATACAATACGGGACGGGACCACGGTAGCGAACCGGGTATCGGGACAAGACCACGGTAATAACCGAGTAGCGGGATCCAAACTGCAGCTGGCGGGACGGAAAGGGGTCTCCAAGTCGGTGGATCAAACCGGCAAGGAAAGCCAAGCTTAGTGGTGCCGACTCATAGGTCAAATCATGTAAAACGAGACATGTACAAATCATATGCAATGCACTTAAATAAACGGGCGGGACGGGGTGCTCAAAAGCACTAATTTCATTTCATTCGGGCATGTATAAACAGGCTAGCAACAATGCTAAAATACACTTTCAATACTTTCGGGAAGGTTAAATCATAATTCGAGAAATACGGGCTATCATCGGGATTCAAGACAAATCATAATTCGAGAAATTCGGGTTATTATCGGGATTCAAGACAAATCATAATTCGAGAAATATGGGCTATTATCAGGATTCAATATAAATCAAGTGAATAAGGACCCCGTATGTCGATTGTAATGATTACTTGGTACTCCTTGAGTTTAGAGACATTCCGGGCTCTTTACGCACTTTAGGTATTCAAACCTTAATCGAATTTTAAATAAACGAAACATAATAGAGAGGGGATCCTAAGCTCAACGTTAATCTAGTAGTACCTTACAACCTACTCAGTCATCGAAGGAAAAACGGATTCGCGATACCCAAACAAACCAATTACGCGTTTAGATAAAAGAAAGGATATCCCGTCGTTCCGTTCCGTTCAAGATTGAATTAGATTAAGTACCGATACAACCGGATTAACAGTGAGGAAATGTCGGTTCAACCATCCTCAAAGGAAGTCAAACGGGTTCACAAAAGGTTCACTCGGTTCCATTTAAAGTCCATCTAACAAAGGGCCAAAAGTCCATCATAGGGAAAAAGTCCACTGAAAGTCCATCTAATCAAAGGGCCAAAAGTTCATTTAAAGTCCATCTAAACATAGGGTAAAAGTCCATTGAAAGTCCATCTAACAAAGGGCCAAAAGTCCCTTTAAAGTCCATCAAACAAAGGGTCAAAAGTCCATTTAAAGTCCATCTAACAAAGGGCCGAAAGTCCCTTTAAAGTCCACCTAACAAAGGGCCAAAAGTCCCTTTTTACAGCAGGTTTTCCAGTTGGGCCGGTCGACCGCGTACACAGGGGCTCGGTCGACCGGCCATGGGCTAGGTCGACCGGGAGTTGTAAATTAAATGGGATGAATAGTCTTTTGGTCAGGCTCCAGAGAGCCTGACTTCTGTGTTGCCGGTCGACCGCGCCCTTGGCCGGTCGACCGCGTGCACTGCGGAACAGAGAACCCCGCAGTGCAGCAGGTCTGCTAACTGGGGGCTTGTTCCAGTGTCGCCGGTCGACCGCGCCCTTGGCCGGTCGACCGCGTACACTGCGTAACAGAACCCAGGTTCTGTTACAGCAGTGTAGTGGTCTCTTGATTTCTTCCATTCTTTTCTACATTCTTTCAAACATGTTTAGCAATCTAATACATGGATAAAACAAGCTATCAAGACTCTCAAATGTGCATTTATTTCAAGTTTAAACAAGCCATTAATATCACAAAATACTTGATGAAATCATAATGCATTTTTATCAAATCTCATTCAAATGTAAAAGGATCAAATCATCCACTTGCCTTGGGTCTTTAATCAATGAAAAACCAGCTCTAATCACACTTGCAAGCCAAGAACAAGATCTCTACAAAAAACCCCAAAAACAAACCCTAAAATGGGTCAAAACAAGCAATAAGAAGAGAGAGCTTCTAATAATGAAAATGGGGCTTCTCAAGGACCATAAGAACATGAATCTAGAAGATAAGGGAGAGATCTTACCAATAGGTTCTCCAAATAAGCAAAGCAAGCCAAAAGAGGATCTTGTGGAGATGGGATTTCTTCAAAAATGGTACCAATAGGAAGCTCTTGAAGTTGTGAAGAAGATGATGGAGTCCTATTAGATGTTGGTGCAAGATTGGTTGTCTCTTGATGATGGAGAAGCCAAGAAGAAGAAGAAAAGGGTGCAAGAAACCCTAGGCTCAGTTGTGCTGGAAAATGGAGAAGGGAAAGAAGAGATGGGTTCTCTTATAGTCAATGAAAATGGGCTCCACCACTTAAGAACTTTGAAAGGCTGAAATAGTGGTTTTCGGGACTTCGGATGAAATCGACGAAGAAGGAAGAAATGATCGTCGAAATATCTAGTTTCCAAAAAGTATATGTTTCACGATTTTCGGGAATAACAATAATCCGGTACAGATTTAGTGTGAAAAAACTGTTTTGCCCTTGAAGCTAGAAAAGTCAAGTTTCGGGGTTCGGGACGGGAACGGGATCAATATGAAAGTTGAAGGCAATAACAAAACAAGTAAATCGGGATAAAATACAAATTGAGAAAACTAAGATAAAACCTCAAATACACGAAAAGACATAAACAGGGAACCCCCAAAGGGCCCCACACTAAAACCAAGACACTCAAAATATCCCAAAGCTATAACAAAGCTATTTTAATCCCAATTAAACCAAAAACCACGAAACACACTTAGAGCTAAAACACAGCTCAAAAACACTAATCTGGGCCTCTCGGGTCGGGGTCTCACAGAGTTAGCTCAAAGAAAGCCTCAATGTTGATGGATTTCGCTTCCAAGGATATCAATAGAGAACTTGTAGGGTGAGGAGGAAGATGGTGACATCCATTCTTCAAGTGATGCAAGGTTGATGGAGATAATGGGGAAGGAAAAGCAAGAAGAAATAGAGAAAAGAGAAAACCCTAGCTTGGAATGCTTTTGAGCTGGAAAGAGAAGAAGAAGGGGAAAGTGAAGGTGGGTTTTCTTTCTATAGCAATTGAGATGGGCTCCATCACTTGAAATTCTTGTGGGGGTTCAAAACATAGCTTTCGGGACTTCGGATGAGTTTGACGAAGAAGAGAAAAACGATCGTCGAAATTTCTAGTTTCCTAAAAATAAATATTTCAAGGGTTTCGGTAAGATCGAATATTGTGTCCAGATTTTGGGATAAAAGACTGTTTTGCCCTCAATGTCATGAAAGTTGGTTTTGGGGTTTCGAACGGGTACGAGATCAATATGAAAGTTGAAGAGATTAACGAGATCATTAACAGGGTTAAAACACTAATTACTAGAATCTCGGATAATCCCCTAAGTAAACACAAAGTCATAAAAAGGAACCCCCAAAGGGTCCCACTAGTTATAAAGGCACTCAAAATTCCCCAAAGCTATAATAAAAGCTATTCTAATTCCAACTTAACCATAATACACTAATCATGCTTAAGACTAACACACGACTTAATTAGTACTAATCGAGGTCACTCGGGTTGGGGTCTTACATACTCCACCCCTTAAGGCATTTGGTCCTCCAAATGAAACATAAAACTGACCTCAGGTAGTAGATGTGGATATTTCTTCTGGACTTGATCTCATAATTCCTACGTTGCTTCTTCCGGTCCATGATTTTCCCAAAGTACTTTCACCCAGTGAATGGTTCGTGTCCTCAACTCTTGTTCTTTAGTATCGATTATCTGGATGGGCTTCTCAACATATGTAGCATCTTCTTGTGTTTCCAAAGGTTCATGCCGGAGTACACGTGAAGTATCGGGGACGTACTTCTTCAACATTGACACATGGAAGACATTGTGTATGCCGGAGAGGTCGGGTGGTAAGGCTAATCGATAAGCCACTTCACCAATCTTGCTTACAATGTCATATGGTCCAATGTATCTCCGAGATAGCTTGCTTTTTTGCCCTAATCTCAATGTTCCCCTCGTAGGTGACACTTTCAAGAAAATCTTGTCTCCTTCTTTGAGTTGTAAATCCCTTCGGTGAGAGTCTGCATAGCTTTTTAGTCTACTCCGGGCTACTTTCAGACGTTCTTGAATCAATTTGATTTTATCACTAGTCTCACTAACCATAGTCGGTCTCTAGAAACTGCGAATTCCAACCTCTTCCCAACACACATGCGTTCTACACCTCTGCCATATAATGCCCCAAAAGTTGTCATTCGAATGCTCGAGTGGTAACTATTGTTGCAAGCGAACTCACACATAGTGGTAAAGTCTCATCTCATTGAGTCTTGAAGTCTAACTGACAAGCACGGAGCATATCCTCAAGAGTCTGAATGGTCCTCTCTGACTGACCATCTGTCTGTGGGTGATAAGCCGTGCTGAACTGTAGCTTTGTACCCATGGATTCATGTAATGTCTTCAAAAATCTTGAGACGAATTTGCTGTCTCTATCAGATGTGATGGAAACTGGCTGTCCATGCCTACTGAAAATCTCATTGACAAATAACACTGTCAAATGTAGCATGTGCATCTTCTTTCCCGTCCTCATGGGAATGAAGTGAGCTAACTTGGTGAGTCGGTCCACAATGACCCATATCGCATCGTTGCCACTGCTGGTTCTCGGTAGTCCCAAAATAAAATCCATGGTAATATGCTCCCAGTTCCATTTCGGGATCTTTAACAGTTGCAAAAACCCTGGAGCCTTTTGATGTTCTGCCTTAATCACCTGACAGGTCATACAACGGGAGACAAATGCTGCAATTTCTTTCTTCATATTGTTCCACCAAAATCTCCCTTTCAAATTCTGATACATCTTCGTGTTGCCTGGATGCATGGAATACCTTGTACTGTGAGTGTCAAACCCCAACCCAGGATTAACCCAATAGTGTTTGTTTAGTGTGTGCTTAGTCTTGATTTGGGTTTAGTTATCGTGGGTTAGAATGTGATTAGTTTTGGTCGTGGTTATAGCTTTGGGGGAGTTCGAGAACGTTTAGTGTTTATTAGGCTCACTCAGGAAGGCCTGGGTGTACGTGCAAGCATGGGAAGATTGTGTTTGGTTTTGTGTGAATCGTGATTTTCATCTCATTTGATTGGTTTTATGATTATGTGCAAGTTTCATGTTTAGCTCATTTGTGTTTGAAGCCTAGAAACTCAAGTTTTGGCCAATAGGGTAAAATAGCCTTTTCACACTCAAATCTGGACACGATTTTCGAGATCCCAAAACTATGTCGAAAATATACTTTTTGAAAACTAGATATTTCGAGGATCGTTTTATCCTTCTTCGTCGACTTCATTCGAGGCCCATAAGATCATGTTTTGACTCATGCAAGTTTTGCACTAAAGGGGACCCACTTGCAAGCACTTAAGTCACTTTCCCCTTTCCCTTTCCCCATCTCCACAATAGAATCTCTGCAATTTTTCCTTGCCCTAGATTGAAAGAAAACCCTCTTTTTCTCTTCTCCTTCTCTTCATGATTGCTTGAGCTAGGAGACTCCAAATGAAACACTAAGACCATCATCTTCTTCCTCTCATCTCAAGCTTGCTATTGGTACCATTTTCTTGAAGTTTCTTGTTGGAAGAGATCTTCATTTCTTTCCTTGTATTTCGTTTGGGCACCTCTAGGTAAGATCTACAATCCATCTCTTCAATAGAGTTCTTTCCATTCCTAAAGAGCATGTTTTTCTAACCTTTAGCACCTATTTGAAATGGGTTGCTTGGTTGTGTTTTTGGGTGAGTTTTGAATGGATTTTTCATGGGATTTTGTAGTTCTTGGCTTGACCTTTGATTTGGAGTGCTTGAAGAAAGATCTTGTGTTCATTTGGCTAAGGCAAGTGATCTATTTAAGTTGATATGCATATGGGTTCATGGATTTGTGATTTGGTATAAATGTCTTGATTTACTAGGTTTTTCATGTTATGATCTTACTTTAGATAATGCAAGCATGTTTAATAGCTTTCCAAACATTCAGATTTCATATCTTTTAGTCAAGTCTTGCTTTTGTGGAAGTTTGGATTTGTTTTGTTAAGTAAAGGTTTCAAGGATTTTGAAATGGGTTGCTAAGTTAATGCCTTGTTTTAGTATGAAATGAATGCCCAAATGTGAGCCTTGATAGCATGTATATGCATGTATTTAGTTGCTAAATCAGGTTGGTAAGATTGTAGAAAAGAAAGGAATGGAAGAAGGACCAGTGCACTGCAGAAATCTGAACTGTGTTCTGATTTCCGCAGTGTACGCGGTCGACCGGCCAAGGGCGCGGTCGACCGGGGACACTGGATTTTGGTCCCAGTTGGAAGACCTGCTGCACTGCGGGAGTTTCTATCCCTGCAGTTCACGCGGTCGACCGGCCAAGGGCGCGGTCGACCGGCGACACAGGGTCAGGTTCTCTGGAACCTGACCAAAACACTGTACATGGATTTAAATTTACAACTTTGAGTCGACCGGGACTTGGCCGGTCGACCGGGCTCACAGTGTACGCGGTCGACCGGCCAATGCCGCGGTCGACCGGGCACACTGAATTTTCACTGTTTTAAGCTGAGTTTTGCCCATTTGCTTTTCTTTTAAAATTCGAAAACTAGGCTATATTAAAGACTTTAAGTGGACATTGTGTGAATGGAACCCCATGCTTTATACTAACTTCGGGGACACCAATCCATGTATTTCAATAAAAGAGTTCCAATCAACCAATGGCCAATGAATAGCCTAAGCTTGTACTTTATAAAATTATCGTGTTTTGAAAGTGGATTTAAGACCGTAAGCTTTGTCGTATACCCGTTTTGAAGTCAAGTCTTTAAGCTCGTTACAAGATATGTTTCAAGATATGTTTCAAGTATTTTCAAGTATTTTCGAGATATGTTTCAAGATGTGTTTCAAGTATCAAATGGGGATCACTTCTATAAGTTGTGAGCATATATATTATGCATTGTGCTAGTCGTGCCTTGTCTTGTCGTGACAAGTGATTTCCCCCTTTATTTTCGATATGTTTGAATCGTGTTTAGCGTGTTTTGTGCATTCATGAACTCAAGTGAACACCACAGAGCTTGGACTGCCCTTTCAGTCTGATCCACTGTCTGGGGGTCCTTAAACATGTGAACTAACTGCAGATTAGTAGTGTATTTATTACACATCGTGCGTGTCCGGTTCCGCGGCCGGAAATCCCGTCTTTGTGGGAATCGTGTCGTGCTATATTATGTATATTCGTGCTTGTCGTGCGTGCTTGCTCTTTTCATTATAAATGATATAGAAAGGATGGGCTCTATGTGGATTTACTATTCATGATATATATGTATGCATTCATGTTAGTTTGTCTTCGATTTAGAAAGTGTTTCGTAAGTATTGTTTTACGTTCAGCAAAGTATTTCTTTATATTCTTGATTAAACGATGTTTTACATGCTTTCACTTAAAATGATTTCTTGCCAAACCGTTGTGTTTGATGCTTGTATGTTGGTGACCAGGTGCAGGAGACCCTCCCTTTGAGGAGGAGTGCCAGGAGGAGGCCGTTGGGCCCAACCTAGCCCGTGAGTGGCAACCCGATGACGTCATCTAGACGTTGGGGTGGTGCATGAGTTCCGTTGGATCACTTTTTGGGATTTTGATATACTTTTGGTATTGTATTGGCCTATGTTGGCCTCTTATTTGGGAAGTGTAATAACTTAACTTATTTTGTTAACTTTACAACTTGAATTATGAGAATGCCTTGTTATGTTTCATTCTGATATTATGTCTTGATGTCATTATGTTTCCTATTGTGACATGATATGATAAGATGTGATTTGCCACGCGCTTCCGCATACTTGATCGTGTGAGTGGGTTGTTCCATGCGTGTTTGTTTGGAACCCTCACCGCGGGAACCTGTGGGAGGTCTTTTAATCTTTCAAAATTTTTAACTAACCGCCGCGGCCTCGGTTCGGGGTCGCGACAGTGAGCCTTAGTAATGATGTCATTCCTCAAATCTTCAATGTTGGGCACACAGACGGTCACGGTAGTACAAAACTCCATCTACAACACGAAAGTCAGGACGTTTTGCTACATGCTCTGAAATCTTGGCCAACTCTAGATCTTGTAATTAACTGTCTTTGATCTTCTGAATGAAGGAAGGCTCTGACACTGACATGTTAGCCAATACTACACCCTTCTTCAGTAGTTGTAAATTTATTCTCAACTTTTCAAATTGCTCAAAAATAGAAGTACCGCTTAGATTTACCAAACCTACTGATTTTCTGCTCAAGGCATCAACAACTACATTAGCTTTCCCCGGGTGATATTTGATTGGAAGATTGTAATCCTTGATGTATTCCATCCATCTTCTCTGCCTCATGTTCAGTTCCTTCTGAGAAAATAAATACTTTAAGCTGCGGTGATCGGAGTGAACCTCAAATTTCTCTCCATAAATGTAGTGTCTCCACATCTTCAATGCAAAAACAACCGCTGCCAACTCAAGATTGTGTGTTGCATAACTCTTTTCATGGTCTTTCAACTGCCGGGATCCATAAGCAATTACTTTTCCATCTTGCATTAGTACACATCCAAGTCCAACATTCGAAGCATCGGTAAAAATGGTAAAACCGCCGCTTCCGTATGGTAAAGTAAGGACTGGTGCTGTAGTCAATCTCTTTTTTAGCTCTTGGAAACTAGCTACACACTGATCTGTCCATACAAAAGGTATATTTTTCCTTGTCAACTTTATCAATGGTGACGCAATGGACGAAAATCCTTGCACAAACCTCCAGTAATAGCTTGTCAATCCCAGATAACTTCTGATTTCTGACACATTCTTTGGTCTTTCCCATTTCACTACTGCCTCAATCTTAGATGGATCTACTGACAATCCTTCTTTGGAAATGATGTGCCCCAAAAATGCTACTTGCTCTAGCAAGAATTCACACTTGTTGAGTTTTGCATACAGCTGGTTCTCTCTCATAAGTTGTAATGCTATTCTCAGGTATTCTTCATGCTCTTCTTTGGTCTTGGAGTACACCAAAATATCATCAATGAATACTACCACAAATTGATCTAGATATTGTGCAAATATCTTGTTCATCAATGCCAAGAACATTGCTAGTGCATTCGTCAATCCAAATGGCATCACAAGGAACTCAAAGTGACCATATCTTGTCCGGAAAGTTGTCTTCAGTACATCTGATTCTCTGACTCTCGACTAATGGTAACCGGATCTCAAGCCCATCTTTGAAAAATATGAAGCACCTTGCAATTGATCAAACAACTCATCTATTTTTGGCATTGGATACTTGTTCTTAATGGTCACTTGGTTCAATCTTCGGTAATCTATACACATCATCATCGAAGCATCTTTCTTCTTAACAAACAAAACCGGAGCTCCCCATGGTGAAATGCTCGGTCTCACAAAAACTTCGTCTAATAGTTCTTGTAATTGTATCTTTAATTCTCTTAATTCTGTCGGAGCCATTCTATATGGTGCATTGGAAATCGGACCTGTCCCTGGTAATAACTCAATAGTGAAATCAATTTATCTGATGGGTGGTAATCCTGGAATCTCTTCTGGAAAAACATCCGGGAATTCCCAAACAATAGGGATCTCCTCCACCCCTTGGGACCGTTTATCCTCCATGATAAACGCCAAATAGGCCTCAGCGCCACTTTTCAAAAGTCTATCAGCTTTTAATGCTGAGACAAACCCTGCACGAGGATTTCTCCTCTCTCCCTGAAACAACACTCCTGTCGGTGTCTCATCCAACTTGAAGCTGAGGGTCTTATGGAAATAATCCATTATGGTATGTGAGCCTGCCAACCAATCCATCCCTAGGGTGATATCAAAATCATACATCTCCAACAAAATAAGGTTTGCGGGTAACACCAGTTCTCCTATCTGGACTATGCAACTAGGTTAAAAGGTTCAACATATGACTTGTTTACCTACTGGGGTGGCCACAGTCAAAATACACTCAAGTTCTCTAGCATGCACATGAATCAACATAGAAAATTCATGGGATAAAAATGAGTGTGTAGAGCCAGGGTTAAATAAAATCCTAGCTTTAATCCCACAGACAAGGAGTGTACCTTCCACTACATTACCCGCCGCCTCTGCATCAGCTCTATTGATTGCAAAGACTTGTCCTCGTTGCTGTGGCTTGTTCTGAGCCTGTTGTGGCTTACCTTGCTGTGCATTTCTATTCTATTGTGGAGGACGCTGATTTTGATTCTGCCCTTGCTGACAGGCCTGTTGTTACAGCTGTTGAGGTCTGTACTATTGCTGTGGTGCTTGATGGTGAGGTAGCCTTGGCTGGTTATAGACAACCAGTGCATTTTGAGGTGGTGCCGGACGCTGTGCTCCTTGAGGTTGCTGATTCTGCCTGTTCCGTCTTGGACAGTCCCTCATCTAATGGTTCATTGCACCACACCTAAAGCATGCTCCTGTAAGTATACGACACTGGGTACTCTCATGATTCTTCTGTTAGATTGTATGGACTCAATCCATCAGTTGATGTAATAAAATGATTAATTTCTTCATTTTTAAATAAAAACATACTTTCTTTTCATGAGATGAATGGTGTTCTTTATTACTTTATGCACATGACCAATACATATGACATGATGGTTCATGAGATGAACCGGGTCCCATTAGTATATTAGATGTGATATATGTGTATGGATGATGCCCATACACGGGAGACATGTGTCACAAATCTTATACTAAGAATATCTTCACAACCAGTGATGAGACCGGGCATCTCATCTGACAAGGTTACAACACTTTCATCACTATGAGATAGTATGATTTGTCTCAACTAACAGAATGTAAGATTCTGGATCAAGGTGCCGGTACATTGGACGTATTGAAGGACCATGAGAAGCACCTTATGGAATACTGTCCCGAGTTTAAGGTTTGCTCTCATAATTCGCTAGCAATAGGCTCTCAATCCTGAGACATTGATGAACTCAAGTTTCTATCTATTCAATTGCTTTGATTCACCAATGAGTGAGGCCAACATCTCGGTGTCTTGGGTACGTGGTAGTAGGACGGTGGGAACATTGAATGGTCGAGATAGAATCTATCTATATTATCCCCTTGTTCCAATTAATGGATTTATCTTTAGTAAGTGCGCATCCATCTCGATTAAGAGTTAATTGGATGGTATTGATGATCACTATGATTAATTGGGGCTAAAGGATAATAAGATGTGGATCTAAGATTGGAAGGGACAAGTTTGATCCAATTGATCTATAGATATTGATAGAGGGGCCTACTTGTGGTAATTGGGAAGTTTAGGGTCTTCATTGTAATTTATTCCTAAGACAGAAGTGCAATTGCATTTATATAGTGGTATTATTTGCAATTAACTATGGGCCCGGATTGCACATGAGATGTAGGGTCGGGGTGTCCCAGTTGGAGCCAACTTTCTATTGAATCCCTAGTGGTCCCCACGCTAGCCCAAATTGTTGGAAAGATACTGATCCTACTTCTACTCTAAAAGGAAAGAATTAGAAAGTTACTATTTCTATTTGAAGAAGGACTTCAAATAGTGGTAATAGTAAACTTACTAATTGTTGTGGAAGTGAGACTTCTATAGTAATTAGAAAGGGAGAAAGCTACTAATTGGTAATGGGAGTTGGACTCCTAATTAATTAGTAAGAAGAGGTGTTGTCAAGAGGCTATAAAAAGGGAACCAACCACTCCTTGGATGTCCACCTATTGGAGAGCACGCCCATCCCCTTTTGTGCAAGTGTTGCACAAAGTCCTCTCTCTCTTCTAGTTCTCTTCTAGTTCCTTGGAGTTTCTAGTAGGATTTTCTCTTAAAATTTCCACCAATCTTTTTGAGAAAAGAGATCTGATAGCAGGTCATAGCATGGAAGACAACAAGGTCTTGGAGATCCTAATTGGTTCAAGAAGAGTTCTTGATACAAGCTGATTGTCTTCTTCTCCATTAGAGCACTACCGGGCTTCAAAGGTATAATCTACTTCTCCTTTTATTATGGATTATTTTGGTTGCATGGTGCTGCTGGTTTCTATCTTTTAGATAGGTTATATTACTGTACATGATTGATGAGAGGGAGGGATTGCATCCTGGATGTGGTTTACAGCCTTATGGGTACTTAATCCCTGAGTCAAGTGGGTCAAAAAGTTTTGAAAACCTATCCACAAGGACCACGTACTTCCAACAATTGGTATCAGAGCCACACCTCATCTCAAATCATGTTAAATCCGCAATCTAGATCTAATCTTTGCATGAGATGAAAGAGGATAGACCTAGGGCTATGTAAGGATCAATTTTGATTAGGGTTTGGTTACTTTTAAAGTAAATCCATGATTGGATAGTACAAATGGGTTTGATAATGATGGGAGGATGGTAGGAAGTCATTGAAACACTTTAGATGTGTTTTGGAGAAGATTGGACACGAAACAGAAAACCCATGTTGTAGGTTTCCGTCAATCCGGTCGACCTGGCCTCGTGCTCGGTCGACTGGGTGACTACGGGTCGGTCGACCAGGCCCTCTGTCAGGTTGACCGAGGACACTACACAACAGGCTGCAGAAACTGGATTTTTCAGTTTGGGGTCTTCTTTTGCGTCCAGTTTTTTTAGCGTTGTTTGGCAGCCTGGTTTTGTGATTTGTGTGGTTGTATGAGATACTAACATGCAGGTTATCATGTCCTCTCCATATGGCCCATAGGATTTTTATTTTCTTTTATGGTTATTGGTTTATTTGAGGCTAAGTGTAAAGGGCATCATGGTTTCCTTGGTTTCCCGCGAAAGGCCAAGGCATGGTGAATTTCCCTATAGCCCTTTTATTTTCATGTTTAGATTACCATGTAAGTCTCGTTGTAGAGACATAGGAATTTATGTAATTTTTCAAAATTTGTAAATTCTGGAGATGTCCGAGATGAAGAAGGAAAGTGAAGATGGGCTCCTAATCAAAGAGTTTGAAGGCCACCAAAAGGATCTTGGAGATGCCCAAAGAGTTTGAGGATTCCCAAAGTTTTGGAAAGTCTAGAAGTCCAAGAAGTCTATTCCGCTTGGACCATGTGGAGGAGAGGACTAGTTTCTAATTTTAGCATTTTCTATTTATGGATGAATGCTTATTTTAGATAGTTTTCAAATCTGATCCAAACATTGTAATTTCTAAAATTGGTCAAATCAAACTAATTTTTGGAAATAGTTCTAATTAGAGTTGGTGGGCCCATGAGATGGATCCATTGGTGAAACTAATTTAAGAAACTGGAGTTTCCTTAAAATAACTTGACTTGGAACCAATCATTGGTCATATCATGAGATGATTTGATGTCTATAACTATGGGCCCATAAACCTATAAGGAAATTCTCAATTCTAAAATATTAAGTGGGAGCGGGGCATTTATATTTAGAAATCCCCATGGTTTTCCACCATAGGTCCATTGTAAGGAAAGTATTAGCCTCACGCCATCTTGAGAATGGCCGTTCCCCACAAAGGGCTTGTATTTGTCTAGTTACTAGATATGGATCTCTTATGGATAGTGTTGGTGAGACGGGGCGGGGGGGCCACTCCCTAAGGAGGAGTTGCCCGCAACAGTTGTCATGCAATGCTAGTTGGTGGCTCACACTTAACTAAAATAATGATGTAGTATCCCCAATGATTTGCCTCATGTATTTTAGAAACCAAAGCTAATCGGGAGTCATACATTATTTGGTATGAGATACCTAGATAATAATGAATAATGGGGATCATGGATAATTAGTCTTAATCCTAATTTTGACTAATTTGGATCCACACCAATCTAGGTGGTATTAGCACTTTCCAAGGAGGCATACCCCGGGGATTGGGATTCCAATGTATTCTGAATTTAATGGTTATGAGGATTCCCACATAAATTTGGTAGAATACTAAACCCTAATGTCATTTAAATTCATTTATTGAATGTATGGTTATGTGCTACAGTTTTTCAAGCACGAATGCGAATACTTTCAATCCACTTGCGACTATCCTGAACCAGAATAAGTTGGTGGGATCCAACTATGTAGACTGGAAACGGAACCTGGATATTGTCCTGACTGCTTCAGGATATAAATATGTCCTTACCAAACCCCCCCCGCCCTTGATGAGCCTGGTGTTGACACAAAAAATGTCTCTTTGTCTCTTCACACATTCTTCACATCAAAAGGCCACACGGAGCTGCATCCTACCACAAACAGGCGAGTGCCGCTTCAAGCACCAGATCTTGTCAAAATCAAACAAAAATTGCAAGATCCTTCAAAACAGCCAGAAGGAGGATACACTTGAAGTTTTGGGCCATTCCAACATCATTTGGTCTAACTTCACTCCTACGGCAATTGAACAGGAGTTCCTGGCAGCGACAGTGTCAAAGACATCAAATCTTCGATCAGAGCCTATGGATGATCTCAAAATACCTCCAAATTTCAAGTCAAACCGACACCGTTTGACCCTCCATCAGCAGTCGGAAATGAAATCAAGCTTCACGGTGGCGAGAACCACCGAGACCATCACTCATCAAACAGAGGACATGGGTGGTTTCAACATGCTTCCAAAAGGCTGTAGGTCAAATTTTAGGTAATTCCGACAACGTTTGACCAGACCTTGTTGCTCTAAAACAAAATCAAGCCTGCCGGTGGCAGAGCTTCCCGGGACCATGACATCCAAATCGGAGCTAATGGATCCTCTCAAAATTATTCCAATAGGCTCCCTGTCAAATTTCAGAACAATCGGACATCGGTTGACCATACATCAAAGCGCGGCATCTTCCTCGCGGTAAAATCAATTCTAGCAGCGATGGGACCCAAAATGGATTCAAAACCCCAACAAAAGCCCATGGTCGGTCCTATCTACTACTCAGGAAGCTTCACCTCAAATTTCAGGTCATTCCAACATCGTTTGACCTAGTTTTGGCTCTTAATGGAAAATCAGCTACAAAGTCTTCGGCTTTTTCAAAAAATAGGAAACTTTGTGCTCCGGTTTGCACAGCTTCTCGTCAGGTTTTCTTCAGAAGAATCAAGTCAATAAATGAGGAAAAATTTCAAGAAAAATACAGGAGAAAAAAAGAAGCAAAAAGATTGAAAAACGGCCGAAGAAAAGGTGACCAAAGGGGGAAAAAACCCCATGGTCGCGGCGACCGTAGCCCATGGTCGTCGGCGACCCTGGAAATCTGGGTCACCGGATTTCCGCTAGATGGCCCATTTTCCTAACCTTTTCGTGTTTCAGGAATTCCAACCCCTATTATTTTCCGAAAATCTAATTCTTGATGCTTGAAATTGACTGATCACCATTTCTAAATTCCAAGTAGAATAGAAATTCTGGCATACCCGTACAAAAAAAAAATGTTGATACCCGCTGTCGTGACCCCGGACCGGGTCCCACGGGCCTAATCCGGGATCGGGACGCTGTAATAATGAAATTATGTGGATGATGAATGATTGATGCACAATCCTATGAATTAATTTAAATCAAAACGTATAAGAGTTCATCAAAGATGCCACTCGTACACGCGATTTCTCACAGGTGTCCGCGGTGAGGATATCACGTCAACATGAATATTTCTTTTAAGTGCTGAAGCGTGTAGCAAATCTAATTCATACATTCATGTCCAAGATAATAAGATTAAAACATAATTAACACCAGTATCAAAATGAGCAATGATCATTAGCAATTTCTCAAAAGAAAGTTAAAGTTTACATCAATGCCATTTAATTACAATTCCCAAAAATAGAGGCCAACAAAGGCCAATATAAACAAAATAGCAAGTTCCCAAAAGAATGGTTAATTCCTAACCCAAAATGTTACGTAACTCAAACACCCAAATGTCTAAACGACATCATCGGCGTGCCACTCAACTAGACGTTGCGGTTCTACGACCGCCTCCTCATGCTCCTCCTCAGGATAACTGACAACAGGACCTGAGTACCAAAACAAGGATCAAACACGACGGTTTGGCAAATGGGTGAAAAGATAATACAACAATTGATATTACCTTGAAAAAACATTTAAAACTGTTAAAACAATAGATTTCATAAAACAAAAAGGATCATCTATTCAAACCATATATGCAATTTAAAACAAGTAAGGTATCCAAGAAATTCGGGAAACAAACAAGATGGCAACCACACGAAGCTAAGTCCTTTATCACCGAAGTGACATGAGCATATCTGGATGTTGACCTCAGTCACCGAAGTGAGGAGATGCAACATAAGTAACATATACATAATTATAATACAGGACATAACCACGGTAGCGAATCGGGCATCGGGAACCACAGTAGCAATTTGCGGCATCGGGACAAGACCAAGGTAATAACCGGGTAGCGGGATCCAAACTGCTGCTGGCGGGACGGGAGGGGGATCTCCAAGTCGATGGATCAGACCGACAAGGTTATCCAAGCTTAGTGGTTCCAACTTATGGGTCAAATATCATAAATCAAGACATGTACAAAATTCATATGATGCACTTACATAAACGGGCGGGAAGGGGTGCTTGAAGGCACGAACATCATTTCAAATGGGAAGTGCATATCGAGATTAGCAAAATGCTACAGTTGCAAATTCAGTATTTTCGGGAATGATAAACATAATTCATGAAGTTCGGGACAAGTATCAGGATTCGAAATTCGATCAAAGTGAATAAAGGTCCTGTATGTCATATTTAATAAAAATCTGTACTCCTTGAGTTTGGAGACATTCCGGGCTATTTATACACCTTAGGATTTTCAAAACTTCAAATGAAAGCTTGTGATTCGGTTTCTATTTTCCAATGGGTGCTAAACAATGGTTACAAGATTTCGCATCACAAATAGGGTTCCCAACAAACAACTCTCAATCATATAAATATTTCATTTTTTCT
The DNA here is from genome assembly GCA_003546025.1 of Camphora micrantha. Lineage (NCBI taxonomy): Eukaryota > Viridiplantae > Streptophyta > Magnoliopsida > Laurales > Lauraceae > Camphora > Camphora micrantha. The sequence continues at coordinate 57,957 of QPKB01000103.1, forward strand.
CATAGAATAGTCCCAGGTGAACAGTGCTAGTCGCTTAAGCGGACATGAAGTTCGCTCGAGCGATGAGCTCTCTGGAATGGTTTTCTGGGAGATTCGCTCGAGTGGATAACGGGTTCGCTCAAGCAAACATTAAGTTTGCTCGAACTAACAAGTTTCTGTGAGAGACCTGATACAATTCTGGGAGATTTTGTCGAGCAATTAAGTGATTCGCTCGAGTGAACCTGTTGGCTCAAGCGAACGAATAGTTCGCTTGAACTAAGAAGGTTCTGTGAGAGTTTCTGATGTGATTATGGGAGTATTCGCTCGAGCGAATTGTCTATTGGGACGGTTCGGAGCCTGTTCTGGACACGTCGCTCGAGCGACCACCAGGTTCGCTCGATCAAACTGTCCAAAAATGGGTTCCGGGATAGTTCTCCTTCTATTTCCTCTCCTTCTTACAACACCTTTGTGTCCCATTTCTCATCAACATGAGAGGATCAAGACCTTTTATAAACATTACTCAAAACTTCACATTAGTACCTCCATAATCATCAAATCAAACAATCTTCCTCCCCATCACATTCAACCATAAAAGAGAAGAGAAAAATTCATAATCATAAGGATTCATTTAAACCTCAATCAAGCAATAAATGAATGCTAACAGCCACATTTCCAAAACATTGAATGAACTAATAAAACTCATTAATGTACATTTATTTCAAGTCAATGCAAACCAGTAATAGTATGAAATATATATTGAAATCATCAATGCATTTCATTAAAATCGTTCAAAGCTCAAAATATCAGATCATCCACTTGCCTTAAGGTCTCTAACAAGTAATCCAAGCTCTAAACAAGCTATCCAAACCAAAGGTCACAATCTCTACAAAAACCCCAAACAAACCCTAAAATGGGTCAAACAATGAAATAGGAAGAGAGAGCTCACAATAATGAAAGTGGAGCTTCTCAAGGACTAGAAGAACACATATCTAAGAGATTAGCGAGAGAGCTTACTTGTAGGGTCCTCTAATGGCAAGAGTTAGCTCAAAGAAGATCTTGGAGATGGTGGTTTTCTTCAAAAATGGTGTCAATGGGAAGCTCTCAAGATGGTGAGGAGGATGATGAAGTTCATTTCTCAATTTGTGCAAGGTTGGTGGTGTTTTGATGATGGAAAACCAAGAGGGAGAAGAAAGGCAAGGAAAACCCTAGACTAAGCTCCTGTTGTGCTGGAAAAGGAGAAAGGGAAAGAGAGATGGGTTCTTTTATAGCAATTGTAAGTGGGCACCACCACTAGAAAACTTTGTGCGGTCAAAATCACGGCTTTCGGGACTTTAAATGAATTTGACGAAAGAAGAAATTGTAAGACCCTGACCCGAGTGACCTTGATTAGTGTTGATTAGGTTGTGTGTTAGTTTTAAGCGTGTCTAGTGTGTTTTGGTTTAGTTTGGGTTTAGAATAGCTTTGCTATAGCTTTGGGGAATTTTGAGTGCCTTTGTGATTAGTGGGACCCTTTGGGGGTTCTTTTTATGACTTTGCATGTACTTGGGGGATTACTTGAGATTCTTTGAATTTGTATTCTTATCCCATTTAGTTAATCTCGTCGGTGTCTACAACTTTCATGTTGATCCCGTTCCCGTCTCGAATCCCGAAACCCGACTTCCATTGCATCGAGGGCAAAACAGTCTTTTTGCACTACATCTAGACCCAATATTTGATATTTTCGAAACCCGCGAAACATATACTTTTTAGAAACTAGAAATTTCGACGATCATTTCTTCCTTCTTCGTCGATTTCATCCGAGGTCCCGAAAACTACTATTTCAACCTTTTAAGTTTCCGAAGGGGTGGAGCCCACTTGCAAATGCTATATAAGCACCACCTTTTCTTCCTTTCTCCTTTTCCAGCAACTTTCTTGCCTAGGGTTTTCTTCTTCCTTATTCTTCTTCTTGCCTTTCCATCATCACAACACCACCAACCTTGCATCTCTTAAGAAATGGACTCCACCATCTTCCTCACCATCTTGAGAGCTTCACATTGATACCATTGTTGAAGAAAATCTCCATCTCCAAGATCCCCTTTGAGCCAACTCTCTCCATTTTGAGATTCTACAAGCAAGCTTTCTTCCTAATCTCTTAGACATGTATTCTTCTTACCCTTGAGGAGCTCCATTTTCAATATTGGAAGCTCCCTCTTTCTATTTCTTTGTTTGACCCATTTTAGGGTTTGTTTTGGGGGTTTTTGTAGAGATTGTGGATTTTGAGCTTGGAGAAGTGATTAGGAGCTTGATTTGTGTTTAGAGACCTTGAGGCAAGTGGATGAATGGATATTTTGAGCATTTAATGATTTTGGTAAAATATATTGATGATTTTATACTATTATTGATTTGCATTGATTTGAATTAAAAGTGCATTTATGACTCTTATTAGTTCATTAAATGAATTTGGAAATGTAGTTGGTAGTTTGCATTTATTACATGATTGTAGTTTAAATGAACCCTTATGATATGGTTTTTCTCTTATCCTTTGTGGTTGAATGTGAAGGGGGAGATGATGGTTTGATTTGATGATTATGGGAGTATGGATGTGGACTTTGATTGTTGTTAGAAAGGAGTTTTGGAGCTTCCTATCTTGGAGTGGAAATGTGGCTTATATGAGTTGTAAGAAGTGGAAATGGAAGGGAGCAGAACTGTCCCGGAACCCATTTCTAGACAGTTCGCTCGAGCGAACCTGGTGGCCGCTCGAGCGAAGTGTCCAGAACAAGTTCCGAACCATTCCAGTATATAGTTCGCTCGAGCGAACCCCTTAGTCGCTCGAGCGAACCCTCCCAGAACTGTATGAGGCTCATCACAGAACCTTGTTAGTTTGAGCGAACCATTTGTTCGCTTGAGCCAATAGGTTCGCTCGAGCTAACCTCTTATTCGCTCAAGCGAACTCTCCCAGAAAGTTTATCAGAGCGTCACAGAACATTGTTAGTTCAAGCGAACCATTTATTCGCTCGAGCCAACATGTTCGCTCGAGCGAACCAGTTATCCGCTCGAGCGAACCTCCCAGAAAACCATTCCAAAGAGCTCGTCGCTTGAGGGAACTTCCTGTCCGCTCGAGTGATCAGCATTGTTCACCTGCGACTAATCTATGAGCAAAAATGAAGAGTTTATTTGGTTGAGAGGCATTTGTTGGGAGCCCTATTGTGATGGGAAAACTAGTAACCATTGTGTAGCACCCATTTGAAAGGAGAAATCAAATCACAAGTTTTCATTTAAGTTTTGGAAATCCTAAGGTGTATAAGGAGCCCGGAATGTCCCTAAACTCAAGGAGTACCAATTTTTACTATATATGACATGCGGGACCTTTATTCACTTTGATTGAATTTCTAATCCCGATAATTGTCCCGAACCTCTTGAATTATGATTTACTATCTCCGAAAATACTGAATTTGTAATTGTAGCATTTTTGATAATCCTGATATGCACTTTCCGTTTAAAGTGATATTTGTGCCTTTGAGCATCCCGTCCCGCTCGTTTACATAAGTGCATCATATGAATTTTGTACATTTCTCGATTTATGATATTTGACCTATGAGTCGGCACCTCTAAGCTTGGATAACCTTACCGTTCTGATCCACTGACTTGGAAATCCCCCTCCCGTCCTGCCAGCTGCAGTTTGGATCCCGCTACCCGGTTATTACCGTGGTATTGTCCCAATGCCGCAGATTGCTACTGTGGTTCCCGATGCCCGACTCGCTACCGTAGTTGTCAAACCCCAACCCAGGATTAACCCAATAGTGTTTGCTTAGTGTGTACTTAGTCTTGTTTGAGTTTAGTTATCTTGGGTTAGAATGTGATTAGTTTAGTCATGGTTTTTAGCTTTGGGGGAGTTCGAGAACGTTTAGTGTTTATTAGGCTCACTCAGGAAGGCCTAGGTGTACGTGCAAGCGTGGGAAGATTGTGTTTGGTTGTGTGTTAATCGTGATTTTCATCTCATTTGATTGGTTTTATGATTATGTGCAAGTTTCATGTTTAGCTCATTTGTGTTTGAAGCCTAGAAAATCAAGTTTTGGCCAAAAGGGGTAAAATAGCCTTTTCACACTCAAATCTGGACACGATTTTCGAGGTCCCAAAACCATGTCAAAAATATACTTTTTGAAAACTAGATATTTCGAGGATCGTTTTATCCTTCTTCGTCGACTTCATCCGAGGCCCGCAAGTTCATGTTTTCCTTGATACAAGAATTAGTTCTAATGGGTCCCATCTTGCAATCACTTAACCTCCTTTCCCTTCTCTTCCTCTCCATTCTACAAATCTCTGCAATTTTTCTAAACTTAGGGCTGGGAAAAACCCCTCTTTTCCCCTCTTCTTCTTCCCTTGAATGCTTGAGCTAGGAGACTCCAAATGAAATTCTAAAACCATCATCTTCTTCCTCTCAAGCTAAGCTTTCCATTGATGCAATTTTCTTGAAGTTTCTTGGTGGGAAGGATCTCCATTTTCTTCTTCACTCCTTGTTTGGGCATCTCTAGGTAAGAGCTTCAACCCATCTCTTTAATGGAGTTTCTTCTACCTCCAAAGATCTTGTTTTTCTAACTTGTAGCAACCATTTCGAAATGGGTTGTTGGGTTGTGTTTTGGGTGAGTTTTTGAATGGATTTCTTGGGCTTTTGTAGTTCTTGGATTGGCCTTTGATTTGGAGTGCTTGAAGAAAGATCTTGTGTTTATTTGGCTAAGGCAAGTGATTCATTTAAGTGGTTGTACATGTGTGTCTTGGATTTGCATTTGGTATTAATGTTTTGATTTATTAGGTTTTCATGTTATGATCTTGTTTTAGACAATGCAAGCATATCTAATGTCCTTCCACACTTTCAGAATTTCATATCTTTGAAATGGGTCTTGTTTTGTTGAAGTTTGGATTTGTTTAGAGATGAATGGGTTTTCAAGTATTGTGAAATGGGTTCTTTGTTAAGGCATTGATTAAGTTTGAAATGAATGCCCAATGTGAGCCTTGATAGCATGGTTATTCATGTATTTAGTTTGCTAATTTGAGTGGAAAGATTGTAGAAAAGAAAGGAGGAAAAGATTTGACATGTGGACCATGTATTAGGAGTGCAATTTCTGCACTCAGCGAGCACAGGCAGAAGCCTGTTCGCTCGAGCGAACCAGGGGTCCGCTCGAGCGACCAGGCCCCTGCTTGGCATGAGCGCAGGCAGAAGCCTGTTCGCTCGAGCGAACCATGGGTCCGCTCGAGCGACCAGGCCACTGCCTGGTCCGGGCGCAGACAGCAAGCTGTCCGCTCGAGCGACCCCTGGTTCGCTCGAGCGAACTGCCTGCTGCCTGAAATTTTTGAGAAAGAGACTGTTTTGAAATTTTAACCCATTTATGCATTTTTAAGGATTGGAAAAGAAAAACTAGGCTATGTTGTGGACTTTAACCTGACATTGCGTGATTGGAACTCCAAGATACGAAGCAACTTCGGGGACACCAATTATTAGATTTTAACAACAGAGTTCCAATCACCCAAGAGTCATTGAATAGCCTAAGTACGTACTTGACAAAATTATCGCGTTTTGAACTCTGTTTTGATACTTCAAGTAATATAGTGTACTCGTTTTGAAATCAAGTATTTCCAAGATATGTTTTCAAGATGTGTTTCAAGTATTTACAAGATATGTTTCAAGATGTGTTTCAAGTATCAAATGGGGATCACTTCTATAAGTTGTGAGCATATATATTATGCATTGTGCTAGTCGTGCCTTGTCTTGTCGTGACAAGTGATTTCCCCCTCTATTTTCGATATGTTTGAATCGTGTTTTCGCGCGTGTTTTGTGCATTCATGAATTCTAGTGAACACCACAGAGCTTGGACTGCCCTCTCAGTCTGA
>QPKB01000103.1:71168-83380 GCA_003546025.1 Camphora micrantha
CTTGGAGAAGTGATTAGGAGCTTGATTTGTGTTTAGAGACCTTGAGGCAAGTGGATGAATGGATATTTTTAGCTTTTAATGATTTTGGTAAAATGTATTGATGATTTTATACTATTATTGATTTTCATTGATTTGAATTAAAAGTGCATTTATGAATCTTATTAGTTCATTAAATGAATTTGGAAATGTGGTTGGTAGTTTACATTTATTACATGATTGTAGTTTAAATGAACCCTTATGATATGGTTTTTCTGTTATCCTTTGTGGTTGAATGTGATGGGGGAGATGATGGTTTGATTTGATGATTATGGGAGTATGGATGTGGACTTTGATTGTTGTTAGAAAGGAGTTTTGGAGCTTCCTATCTTGGAGTGGAAATGTGGCTTATATGAGTTGTAAGAAGTGGAAATGAAAGGGAGCAGAACTATCCCAGAACCCATTTCTGGACAGTTCGCTCGAGCGAACCCCTTAGTCGCTCAAGCGAACCCTCCTAAAACTGTATCAAGCTCATCACAGAACCTTGTTAGTTCGAGCGAACCATTTGTTCACTTGAGCCAACAGGTTCGCTCAAGCTAACCCCTTATTTGCTCGAGCGAACTCACCCAGAAAGTTTATCAGAGCGTCACAGAACATTGTTAGTTCAAGCGAACCATTTATTCGCTCGAGCCAACATGTTCGCTCGAGTGAACCCGTTATCTGCTCGAGCGAACCTCCCAGAAAACCATTCCAGAGAACCCGTTTACATAAGTGCTTCATATGAATTTTGTACATCTCTGGATTTATGATATTTGACCTATGAGTCGGCACCACTAAGCTTGGATAACCTTGCCATTCTGATCCACTAACTTGGAAATCCCCCTCCCATCCCGCCAGCCGTAGTTTGGATCCCGCTACCCGGTTATTACCGTGGTATTGTCCCGATGCCGCAGATTGCTATTGTGGTTCCCGATGCCCGGCTCGCTACCGTGGTCATGTCCCGTATTTGTTATATATATGTATATGTTACTTATGTTGCATCTCCTCACTTCGGTGATTGAGATCAACATCCCGATATGCTCATGTCACTTCGGTGATAGAGGACTTAGCTTCGTGTGGTTGCCATCTTGTTGTTTCCCGTATTCCTTGGATTCCTTACATGTTTTCTATTGCATTTATGTTTCAAATAAATGATCACTCTGTTTTATGAGATTTATTGTTTTAGCAGGTTTAAATGTTTTCCAATGTAATTTCAATTGTTGTATTATCTTTTCACCTATTTGCCAAACCGTCGTGTTTGACCCATGTTTTGGTACTCAGGTCCCGTTGTCGGCTTTCCCAAGGAGGAGCTTGAGGAGGCGGTCGGAGAACCGCAACGTTTAGTCGAGTGGCACGCCGATGATGTCGTTTTGACATTCGGGTGCTTGAGCTACGTAACATTTTGGGATAGAAATTAATAATACTTTTGGGAACATGATACTTTGTTATATTGGCCTTCGTTGGCCTCTAATTTTGGGGAGTTGTAATTAAATGATTTTGTTATAAACCTTAACTTACTTTTGGGAATTAGCCATTGATCATTGCTCATTTTAATACTGGTATTAAACATGTGTTAATCTTGTTATCTTGGACATGAATGTATGAATTAGATTTGCTACATGCTTCCGCACATTAAAAGAAATATTCATGTTGATGTGATATCCTCACAACGGACACCTGTGGGAAATCGCGTGTATGAGTGGCATCCTTGATGGACTCATATACATTTTGGTTAAATTAACTCAGAGCGATGACATGGATTGTATCATTATCATTCATTAATTTTATCCACTTCTATTCATTAGGTCCCGATCCCGGATTAGGACCGTGCTTGTGTGGGACCCGGTCCGTGGTCGTCGGATGAAATCAACGAGGAAGGAAGAAATGATCGTCGAAATTTCTAGTTTTCAAAAGTATATGTTTCGCGGGTTTCGGGAATATCAAATCTTAGGTCCAGATTTAGTGTTAAAAAAAGACTGTTTTTCCCTTAATGCAATGGAAGTCGGGTTTCGGGATTCAGGACGGGAACGAGATCAACATGAAAGTTGTAGAGATTAACAAGATTAGTGAAACAGGATAAAACACAAATCCAAAGAATCTCGAGTAATCCCCCAAGTAAACGCAAGGTCATAAAAGAAACCCCCAATGGGCCCCACTAATCACGAAGGCACTCAAAATTTCCCAAAGCTATAACAACGCTATTCTAAACCCATATTGAACCAAAATCCACTAAACACTCTTAGAACTAACACACAACTTAATCAACACTAATCGAGGTCACTCGGGTCGGGGTCTTACACCCGCCTTTCTCTTCTTCCCTCCATTCGGCCTTTCGGCGGCCCCGGGGACGGATGTGGGTGGAAGGGAAGAACCGGGTCCATCAAGTTGGCACATCCGGTGGGACCCGTTTATTTGAGAACGAGAAACTTTCAAAAAAGAAAAAAAAACTTCCATCATTTTTGTGTTCAGATTCGAGAAATTTTGGTTCCTTACCTTTCAGACTCAGTGCTTGCAGAAATGTTTGAGCCTGTGTTCGGATTGGAATATCATTTGCTCTCCTTTATGAATCCAATCTTGACCTTTCAAAAAAGAAAATCCCATCTCGTGTTGTTAGAGTTTTTATTACAATTTGATAGGATGCAAAGATTTTCATAGCTTGTCCTCTCATTCATTCATGTTCATTTTCTTAAGATCTTCATGCATTTTTGTCTTTCATAATCTTTGTCTTTATTCATTGATATGCATGGTTTTCTAATCTAATTTTTCTTAAAGTTCATGAAGCTTTTAGTTCAAGTTTTTAAAATCTCAAAATGTTCTTCATTAAGTTCAAAAATCATTTCAAGCTTTCCAATTGCTTTCTCTTTAAATCCATATTTTGGTTTGAAAATATCATGGCTTTAAAATTCCTTTTTTCATCCTTTTTAAGTCATTTTCCAAAGCTTGTTCAATGTGCCTCAAAGTCCCTTGGAAGAAGCCCTCTCATTTTCATCTTCCTTAAAAATTCTGTTTAAAGGGCTGTCTCCAGGTCGACCTGCCAGTGTGGCCGGTCGACCGGGCCAAGGGACCCGGTCGACCGGGCACACTGCGGGTCGACCGGGGTCATGTAGCCGTTACCCTCTCCAACGGAAAGTTTTTTTGACCGTTGAGCACCCGGTCGACCGGGCAGTGTACCAGGTCGACCGGGCACTAGCCGTTGGCAACTTTTTCTCTATAAAAAGTGGCTTTTTGTTTTGGGAAAAATGTTGAACTTTTGAGGAATCTTCAAGGACAAGGAAGGACAACTTTTAAGAGGATTAGAGAAGGGATTAGGAGGCTAATCCATGGATTCAACCTTTGATCTTCAAATGGGTGTGCCTTCTTTATCTCAAGATTTAATTACGTGCTTTGTTTTTTGAATCCTTGTTTTCTTTTCAAGCATGATCACATAGTTGTCTTTCTTCTTGCAATGTTGAGTTTCATAGCATGCTTTGATCTTTGCAATCTTTTAGCTTCATGAAATCAATATATGGTTTGTCATTCACATGAGTTATGAATCTTTGTTTTTCAAATCTAACTTGCTAAACTTAAGATTGTATCTTTTCATTCAAGTTTAATCTTCTTCAAAAACTATGTGTTTGTCTACAACTCTTTCTCATAAATAGGTTTATCAACTTTGCATCATTTAAAGTTTTAACTTTCAAAAGGAAAAAGAGTGATTTCTAGTTCATGCATTTTTCATAGACTTTGTCATTCATATGCATGCTTTTAGAAATTAGGTTTTCACTTTCTATTCAACCTTTTTAGAGGTTTTAAATTGTGCTTCATTGTTCTCTTATCCATGCATCAATAGGCATTTTATTTAAGAGAGAAACATCTTGTAAAGGTTATTGCTTAGCCTAAAGAAAAGCATTGTGTATAGGTTATTGCTTAGCCTTGAAAAGCATAAGTGGTGTATGTGTAAGGTTTGAGGTGATCCTAAACCTTAATTTGATCTAGTGAAATCCGGTAGGGATGCCGGGAGTGGATGTAGGCATGTTGGCCGAACCACTATAAATGCTTATGTTATGGTGAATGAATTTTTTTTTTCTTTTCATGGATGATTAACTTAGAGATTGCTCCCCTTCTCAAGATAATTAATCTTTCGCTAAGCTTTAGTGTCTTAATTTTAAAAGAGTTAAAATTGGTCTAGTATCTTGTTGGCTCACCCTATTCACCCCCCCCCCCCCCTCTAGGATTCGATCTTGGACTTTCACGTGTCCTTTTCAAGGATGCGATTTGTAACATTTGTGCCTAGCGGTGCTAGTACGCCCTTCCGGGTCTACTGTATTTGCGACCGACACATATGTATCTCCAACCTTATATCATCTTACCTCGAGTGAGCCTTGCTTCTCGGTAATTTGAATTAAGGTCTACAATTGCTTCTAGCAGTCACTGGAACGCTCACCTTGAGCCTACCATACTTGCATTTAGAACAATTGTACCCTCTATGGCTTTTTGCCTTCATCTTGCTTGGGCCAGCCCATGTTCCCTCGAGCGATTTGAAAAGACAAAACCATAGTTCTTTTCCACTTATGATCACCATATTCTTGTGATTACTAATGGATTTGGTCTTGTTTCTTAAGTTTTCCAAAATTAACAACGGCAGCTTCATTAACCATCACTTTCGATGAGAACAAGTACTAGTTCATGCTTCAAGAGAAACAGAGCAAGCGCACTGATGAGTTCACAAAAGATATACTTTCATAGCATTATTGTATGAGTTTTCATAAATAAAAGAACTCAAAACACTATTTTTAGCATAAAAATCATAAAGTTCCTCCCCATCGTGCTTTACTCATATCTTTTCATTATAGATGGCCATTTGTATGCATTTATATGAGTTCCAATGGCTTTCATACAAAATATGTTAAAAAAATACTCTCAATTATATTAATTTCTCTTTGAGGATGTTAATTGAAGACTAATTTGAAGATTAAAGTTGAGATTCAAGAGTTAAAGAGAGTATTGATTAGTTTGGAAGACAATTGGATGAAGAAATGACAAAGATAGGCCAACAATAAGAAGAAAAATGAAAGACCTGGGTTTGTATTTTGACCATATCTTTTTACTCGGGTGTCCGATTGAGGTGATCTTAGAAGCATTGGAAAGCTTGTTTTAAGACCTACAAATCATATTTCACAACATTTCTCCCAATTCAGACATTTCGAGGGTCAATCACACATCAGTGTGGGGACTGTTTTCTAATACGGGAATTACATTCATATGTTTATATTTGCATTCTTGTAAAGTCCCACATTGGAAAGAAACCAAAAGAGAGCAAGCAAATGTTTCTATATAAGGAAGGGAACTCTAGGCATTTAGACACAAGCAAGGAGAGCCTCCTCCTCTTTACTTAAGCTATTCATGTAATTGAGAGCAATTGTAGAGAGAAAGTGAGGAAAGTTTTGTAAAAATTAAAGATTTATAATGAAAGCTTTGTCTTCTCCAATGGGTGGCTAATCACTTTGATTGGATCTTCTAGATGAAGCTAAGTTAATACTATTCCTTTTGCTTATGCTCTTAATTCTCTTTGTTTATGTGCTTAACATGCTAGAATAGATTTTTCTTCATTGCAATATGCTATCTTCCATGCTTAGTTTTTATTTTAGCATTCTTTTTACTATCTATGCTTAGGTTTGATAAATCATGCTTAGGAGTTAATATCTTTTGATGGTTTATGCTTACTTTTGATAGATAGTCATTAGGAATCTTTTCTTTTATGAAGGGAAGAAAATCTTAGCTATTAGATTGTTAATTTTTAGAGCTTTAAAGTTAAATTTTCCAAATCTATACATTGATTTGTCATTAGATTTGTGTTTATTTGGGAAAAGAGAAGAGCATTAGTGTTGGATTAGTGTTACTTAGTGGATTCTAGATGGTCCAATCTATCCATTAGTATTAATTGTTGTTTTACTTACTTTAGTTTGATTCTATTCATATTCTCACACACTTATTCACTTGTTTTAATTCTCACACTCCATTTCTCTATTCACACCATCTTCCACCATGCACCTTTGATTTCACATTTTTAGCACATTTCTTTTTATCTCCATCCACTTATTTTCTATCTTGTTCTCTTTATTAGTTAGTTTTCATGTATGTTTTTAGTTTCTTTCTATCTTGATCTTTCACTTATTTTCACACACTTACTCATTTAATCTATCTAACATTGTTCATTTGTTCTTGTTATTTCTCTTTTGTCATTAACTTTGTTACTAACTTGATTACTAACCTTGTTTTCACTTTAGTTCTATTTCTATTAACATTTCTTTGTTATCTAGTTTCTTGTTTTCTTTTAGTTTGCATTTTTTTATTTCCCTAGTTGTTATTTTGTTTCTTGTTTTCATTATTTTTGTTATTTCCATTTGCATTTGTTAGCTATATTTGAGTTGATACTCTTTTTCATTAATAATAATTATTTTCCTTGTAACGATCCTCATGGGAACGATATTCGGACTTCCATAGTCTATATTACTTGAGACAACCGTATACTTGCGGTGCTTTCGCCATCAAGTTTTTGGCGCCGTTGCCGGGAATCGGCGTACATAGGAATCCTTGATTTTAAGGATTTTCAACTCTCATATAGCTTAGTTGCATTTTTTTTTTCTTTCTTTCTTTTAGCTTTCATTGTGGATTCTATACATTTTCCTTGTTTGTATTTTTCAGAGATTCCGCGGTTGGAGCAAGGAAAGAGGAAAAGAGCAATCAAAGAACTTTAACTTAGGAATTTAATTTGGTTTCTTAGAAAATCTTGTATTAGGATTTATTTCAAGTCTGTAATAATTTTTAAAGTTCATTAAAGTTTTCAAAGCATTGTAATAATTAAGGAAGGAGGACGGTTGGACGATACCGTCGCGGCCCCTCAAGTTCGTACACCAAAATTGGTGTCGGTGGCTTGGGTCGACTTTAACCGATCTTCCCCCAATTTAGTTTGGGAGGTTCGTATTTCGATACACCCACGCATCCCCGTTAGTGGGTCAATTTTGTTGGTTGTTTGATTGTTTAATTGCTTTGTAGTGCTTAAATCATTTTAAAATACACAAAGTAATTTGGAAAGCATACACTTAGTAAGGGCAATCATACCCCCAACAAGATAAGGATTGGATTTCATCACCATTTCCTTGCCCATAGGAACTCATTTTCCTCACTACTTAGGAATCCTTAGCTTTAATAAAATTTGAGTAGAAACGTGACTATAGGACACGAGCTCATTAGGAGAAGACCATCAAAGGTTGTACCATTTGCGCTCCTTGACGGAAATCGGTGCCTAGAATAGCCTTGTCCCTTAAGGGAGACAGTTCATCTGTTCTAGGAGTTTGGTATTTAAGCGGAACCTTTGCCACGCGCATCGTGATCCCACCAATCCCATGGGGGCTTGCCTGGCCGACTACGTTTCATAGGACTGGATTGGAGGCCTAGGTGTACTCTTCACAGTTAGGAGCTGTCTAGTTTAATCTTAGGTAACCTTAGTTAAGCATAATTTTGTTCGTTTTTCAAAAATAATTTTGCTTTGTTTGTTTGTGTTTAAGCATTAATCCTCGTTCATCATCACTTGAGTGGACCATCACTTTCGGAGTTGAGTGGTAGTTTATGCACAATTGGTTACGTGTGCAGGGTCGTTTAGAAAGCTTCGATTTATTCGATATCCCTGTTGAGAATTTCGCGAACCCCACTGCCATTGAGGAAATGGCTGACGGAATCCCACCAACCCAACCCATGACTCTTAGGGAGTATATGTACCCAACCCGATCTACCCAGCCCTCATGCATCATCATACCTGCCACAAATGCCTCATTTGAGCTGAAATCCAGCTTAATCCAAATGTTACCAATTTTTCGAGGGGTGGAAAATGAGAACTCATATCAGCATGTGAGAGAGTTTGAGGAAATCTGTGGGACCATGAAGTATAACCATATGTCTGAAGAGGCCCTTAAGCTTAGGCTATTCCCGTTCTCGCTGAAGGAGAAGGCGAAAGCATGGCTTTACACCCTACAGGCTAATTCTATAAACACATGGGAGGGACTAGTTGAGGCCTCTTATAAAAAGTTTTATTCAAAGCAGAAAACGGCCTTCATTAGACATACCCTGAACAACTTCCACCAACTGGAGGAAGAAACCATGTATGAGTACATGGAAAGGTTCAAAGACTCATTGTTGCAATGCCCACTGATGGACCCGATTCTTCCCTCTCTCCCGCTGCCTCCGCCCCGGGTCTTTCGGGGTACGGCGGAGGGGGGGAGAAGAAAAGATAAGGGTATCAACATCCTTTTTTTTTTTGTACGGGTATGCCAATTTCACTTTTCTACTTGGAATTTAGAAACGGTGATCCAAAGATCCACCTTCACAAGTAGAAAGGGGAAATGAAACTTTTTCTAGTTTCTATTGCACACATATTTTAAGAAAAGAGACAAAAGGGTTTTTTTTTTTATATGCCGTGAAAGGCGATTTCATTTGTTTGCCGTAAAACGCGATTTTGCCGTAAAAGGCAATTTACAAATCTTATCCATTATGAAAGACAAGAATTGTGATTTTTGTGTCTAAAAGAAAAATAAAGTACAATAGAAATCAAGAAAAGGAATCTGACTTCTCATTCGATTGTGGGGACACGTTCAGATCGACGGTCGCGAGTCATGTATAGGCTCCTCCATCGTCCATGCAGATGAGAACACGATGCTTGGATTCTTGGCTTGGCTTGTTAACCTCAGATTTTAAAGGATAAAGACCAAGAGAAGGTCTTATATCCGATAAAAAGCTAAATAAACGGGCTGAAAAAACCACATTTTAGCCATGTTGGTAGAAGAAGGGAGGTCCTTGGGGGGGTGGCCCCCCAAGGGTGCTTCAATCTGAAAGTCCGGGATCCTAACCCTAGAGGGGGGGGCGGGGGGCAAATAGGGTGATCTACACTTTATGACTAATTAAGGCCAATTTTAACTTTAATGAAAAACAACTAGTCACAAGATGATTTACCAAACAAGATGCGGAAGCTAACAAGAGAAATCACCACAAGCATACAATCTTACACAAAGATTTATAGTGGTTCGGCCTCAATGCCTACATCCACTACCGGCTTGTGTTCCAACACCCCACCGGATTTCCACTATTTATGCTTTTCAAAAGGCTAAGCAATAACCTTTACAATGATGATTTTCTAGGTTAATCAACAACCTATTAATGTGCTTTTCTAGGCTAAGCAATAACCTTTACAAGATGCTTTTCAAAGGCTAAGCAATAACCTCTACAATGTACTTTTCTTAGGCTAAGCAATAACCTTAACAAGATAAAGATTTCTTCTCAAAGAAGTGTCTACATAAACACTCAAAGAGATACAATTTAAGCTCAAAATATTTGCCTCTAGATAGGCTGGTATGAAAGTTTAAATCAAGAACAAAACATACACAAACAAATAGCAAATGTGTGTGCTCAAAGTGTATGAATGTTTACTTCAATCATTTTCTAAAAAAGAAGCTCACAAATGAATGCTTGATGCATTTGAAAATCTAAACATTGAAAATGATGATTGAAGTTATAAACCAATCACATGTAGAAATCAAACAACTTGGAAAGACATGTTACACAAGTTGTATGATGTTTTAAAGTTTAAAAACACATGTAATTGGGATGAGGATGTTTGCAAAACAAACTAGAATTCCAAGGTTATATTGTGTTTGCAAAACATCTCAACTAAGGCTAGAAATCATGCAAATATGAAATTACAAAGATTTGAACATGCATGAATTTAAATGGAATGAAAATCAAAGTTAACTTAAAAGATATACCTCTTTAAATCTCAAACATTTGATTTCCAATTAGCCTCTAGCTATCCTAGCTTATCCCTCTTCTTTAGGCTTCCAAAAATGGTTCAAAAATTGCATCCCAACAGCCATAAGAAAGAAAAGGAAAAGAAAGGGTTTTTATACAAAAAGCAGCTCAACGGCTAGTTGCCCCTGTCGACCTCAAGCCCACGCGGTCGATCGGGTCCAACGGTCATATTGGCCCAACGGCTATAAGCCCGGTCGACCGGCCCAACTGCGCGGTTGACCGGCCACACAGGTTCTGACAAAAAATTACTGGATTTTTCAGAACCTGTTTCTAGTGTACGCGGTCGACCTCATGGGAGGCGCGGTCGACCGGCTACACAGGCCTGAGCAGAGTTCAGTTGAATTTTTGAAAAATTGATTTATTGAAAAATGAACTCTTAGCCAATATGTTTTATGCATACAAAAAGGATTCTAAAAATGGAGTTTGTATGCAAAACAAGAACCTCGATACCAAACTTGGTTTTTCAAAAACATGCACGAAGAACTTAAGTTTTCGAAAATACAATTTGAGTTCTAAAAACATGCAGGATGTAGTTTTTGAAAATCAACAGCATTTTCAAGTCTGAGGTCCAGATTTCAAGGTCCAGACAAAGCTGAACGTGTGTGTGATCAGATGACTGAAAGAGATAGTGCTTTCCATCAAATTAGCAATACAAAAATCCTAACACAATCACCTTTTGGTGGTCTTGAAGCAGAGTTGCAGGAGTTTGGATTTTCTGGGCAATTCTCCGGACTTCGGGTGAATTTCTCTAGCGATTTCTCTGGATTTTTTCCGTCCTTCTTGCTAGGTTTTTCCCTTTGGAATGCCCTCCTATTTATAGGCCTTTGGTAGCCATTTAGGAGGGTTTATGAGCATTGAATGCATTAATGCTCATAATGGGAGGAGTTACAAGTTTTAAAGTATTTGTTTTGTAACTCCTTTTTCCTTGAATCTGATTGGTCGATGGAGAATAATGAGCTTTTAATTGCCTTTAATCCCCATCATGGGAGGAGTTTCATGGCTTTAATGCCATAAATCCTTTGACTTGTAACTCTCATTTGCTTGCTTTTGATTGGGCCGTCCAAAATAATGAGTTAATGACCGCATTAACTTGTCATAAAACGGGTCATTTAACCTCATTAATTGGTTGCCAAGTCACTTGAAGAGTCGCGGGCCGCACCGCGTCTTTTGGAATTCTTCTTGCGATGACCACCGGTGGATCCACATGTTGTTTGATGTCGGATGGCGATGCAATTTCAGGCATTGATTAATATCAACATGCCGGCAACATCTGTCCTGTCGATTTCACGATCGGGCGGGCGGAAAGTGTGCTTTCTTTGTCGGCCGGTTGGCGATTTCGAGGCATCTAATGATCATCCAATGATTTCGGCGGCGAATCCGTGATGTTGACGAAAATCGACGGATTTCATGCATGAAAAATCATATTTTGGAAAAATCACAGGGGCCAACAACTCAAAATGCGAAAAGGACCCAAAAAAGGGGTCTTCCGGCGATTTTTGGGTGGCCGGAATTCCATGGTCGCCGGCGACCATGGGCCTTGGTCGCCGGCGACCATGGGCCTTGGGCCCATTTCTCGGTCGCCGTTCGGTCGTCTTTTCTTCGCCGTTTTTCGATCTTTTTTCATTCTTTTTTCTTCTGTATTTTTCCTGACATTTCCCCTCATTTATTGTCCTGATTCTCTTGAAGAAAACCCGACAAGAAGCCACGTAAATCGGAGCACAAAGTTTCCTATTTTTCTGGAAAGCCGAAGACTTTGTTGTGCGGTATTGCCGATTTTTTGTCAAGCATTGAAACTAGGCCAAACGATGTCGGAATGACCTGAAATTTGATGTGGAGCTTCTTGAGCAGTAGATAGGACCAACCATAGGCTTTGGTTTGAGTTTTGAGGCCGTTCGGGGTCCCGCAAATGCTTGCCTTAATTTCGCCATGAGAGAAATGCCGAGCTTTGACCTGTGGTCAACCGATGTCCGATTAACCTGAAATTTGACAGGGAGCCTCCTGAGTAGTAAGTAAGACCAACCATGGGCTTTGGTTTGAGTTTTGAAGCCTTTTGGGGGTCCCGCAAATGCTCGCCTTGATTTCACCTCGAGGAAAATGCGAGCTTTGAAACTAGGCCAAACGATGTCTGTTTGACCTAAAACTTGACAGGGGACCTATTGGAGTCATTTTGAGATGATCCATTAGCTCCAATTTGGATGCCATGATTCCGGGGCGCTCCGCCGCCGATAGGCCTGTTTTTGCTTCCCAAGAGTTGATGAAGGGATCAAACGTTGTCCGTTTGACTTGAAATTTGGCAGGGGCCTTTTGGAGTATATTCTGAGACTCCGTAGGCTCTGATCGAAGTTTGAAGTTTTCGACAC
>QPKB01000104.1:0-83343 GCA_003546025.1 Camphora micrantha
GAATCAGCCAACCTAAAATAAAGACTTTACAGCTCATGCGAAGGTCCGACAAAGAATATTCATAGGTTTTAAAACTATATACTAAGGATATATGCAATAAATACTGAGGTTGAAGTGTTTCATTCAGCGTGGTCCAATACTATGGTTTGAATCCTTACATGCTTAGGTTCAACCCAGATTACGAAGGTTTTATGAATAAGATACTAAGCTTTTAATGTGGTCATTAGGCTAAATCTATTTATTATCTTGCATGCGTAGGTCTCACAAAACAT
This sequence comes from Camphora micrantha, assembly GCA_003546025.1. NCBI lineage: Eukaryota > Viridiplantae > Streptophyta > Magnoliopsida > Laurales > Lauraceae > Camphora > Camphora micrantha. The sequence goes on from QPKB01000104.1 coordinate 273, forward strand.
ATTCACAGGTTTCAACGCTGTGTACTGAGGTTGGTTGAATGAAATACTGTGGTTTCACTGTTTCGTTAAACGAGACCAACTTGTATTCGATATAAAACCTTGGGGCTCATGCGAAGGTTTGACAAAGAATAATTGCAAGGTTTTAAAATTGTATACTAAGGATATATGCAATAAATACTGAGGTTGAAGTGTCCAATGACCTCTGTATTCGATATAAAATCTTGACTTAATATGGCAGGGCATATTCACAGGTTTGAGTCGTTATATACTGAGGTTGAACACAGTTTGAGTGGGTTGAATGAATAAAATACTAAGGTTTCAGTGTATCTTTATTCGATATAAAACCTATTTATTAGATGGATTCGTTGGTGTGACAAAAAATATTCACAGGTTTGAATTCTATGTACTAAGGTTGGTTGAATGAAATACTATGGTTATAGTCTTAGCTTATGGCATTGTATACAATGATTTGAATCATATTATAATATGAGAAGTTTGTCTTAATGAAATTCTGATGTTTCGATGCCTCATTAGCTAGGAGACTTCCTGTATTCGATAAAGAAATAGTGCTATTAGATCGTAATGGTCTGCACTTAACAATTAATCGGTGACAATCAATTAACACCTGGTACCAAAATCCATTATCAATTAGTAAATCCACTTTTTCTTATTGAATTTAATTTTGACACTCACAAAAACTACAAGTTTCTCATTACATTCAACTAATATAATTCAATAAAATTACAATATCTCCATATCAAGTGAGCCTGGAGTGTGGCTAGTTGATATACAAAATTCTCAAGTGAGCCTAGGTTGTATTCAATACAAAAAAAGGTTGAACGACTGAAGTTCTGAAATCCCAAAATAGGTACATTTAAGGAGTTTCAGAATCTCTTGAACTCCCTCACATCAATACACATTTCTATACAAGAAATTCTGTACGCCACCTGCAGTAAATATGAGATCAATGTTAGAAAACAAAAAAAGAAATCACCGGACAATAAAATTGTAAGAGAGTATTAATTTGATCACCAAAACCATAAAGAAGACATATTAATAAGACGATAGTTTTTGTTAATACCATTTCCATAAGAAACTCTGCCAGGTCAGCCTATGAGCCCTCATGTTTGTCATTCGGTATTCGACCAAGTAATAAATGTGCCGCTATTTTTTTTCTATAATCCCGGATTTCATCCTATTCCAAGAACAAAGAAAAAAGAAAGAAAATAAGAAGGAATGAAAGAAACAGACAACAAAATTAGGACAATAAGATTCATTCAAAGTATAAGTAAATCATCACTAAAAAATCAGAGTATTTACCGGCTGAAAATCAAATGTATCGCCACGCGATAGACAATCCATAAATTTCATCACGAAGATGCCACAATCATAACTGTTAAAATAGTGATATAAGATGGATTATTATACTAATTAGAATAGATACTGTAATTCTCATGAGCCGCTAATAGAGATACATACCCATTGTCTTGTTGAGGGCAGTCATCAACGAAATGAATATCAGCCTTATCCCATTTATGAATTTTCCTTTGTTTAAATTGTTCTTTTAAGAAAGATACCTGCATAAAGGAAATATAATAGATAAGTTTTATATACAGGTACATTGTTTATTTCAAACATTTCACAGGAGCATATACCTTATTATGGGTACTCACCGTTTCATTCACGTATGCAACGTCACCACAGGACTTCAAAGAGTTGTATATACAAAACAATTTCTTGTTTGAATCAAGTACAAGGAGAAGCTAGTGTTTTGAAGCCCAATTCATTGGGATGAATATTCTGTCCCACGAGGTTAGGATGGACTTCAAATTCTTCACATTTAAATGCTTTTTAATTGACTCTTCATTGTTGGAATGTAATGCTGTCTGGGAGTTAGTAAGCTACATGTTATCACTAATATTCAAAAATAAAAAATCACTACAAATATTAGGAAGAATAATTACATTAAAGCACGAAGTGAAGAAGTAACACTTCAATGAATTCAACTTCCCTGTTGGCTTTCTCCCACTCATCAACTTAGCATAGGTGTCAATAATCTAGAAGTCAAGATAGCATGTTCAATGTTAGTTGTCAAGGTTCCAAATTGTATACATGATTGAATGCTTATAATAAGATGTGAAATTAACTACCAACCCTATCGGATATCCAACCTTCTTCATCCAATAAATTCTTAATTTCTGAACGCCATATTTTTAGCTTGCCCACCTCCTCAGCACTAAAGAAAGAGAACTTATTATTTAGTAATTAATAAATATAAATAATGATTATCTGGTGTGAGTACTATGGTGTAAAGAGTGAGTAGGTTTATAATGGTTCATACTCTTTTCTAACTTTGGCTTCAAAACTTGCAGTTGCATCCTCCTCTTCTTCCGAAATGTCAATCTTTGATTGGATTTCATCCGCAACCAATCTCTCTCTCTTGCGGCAAGTTCCTTTATTCTTCGTTCTAAGCAATGTTGCTTTTGTGCATGCATCATATGGGGTCCGTAACATCTGTGATGGCTTCTGAACTCTACCCCCATTTTTCTTTGAAATATTCTCGGCGGCTCTTGATGTCTCAAGACAACTAGACATTGACGGATTTGGAGAAGAAGGATGATCCATACGACGGAGTGAAGAATCCACAATATCCACGGGCGAGTGAGGCACCGAGATCCCTCTATTTCGCAACTCCATATTTTCACTCTTTAATCGTTCATTCTCTTCCTCCAATATGGTAAGTCTTAGCTCCAAATCCTTAATCTTCATTATATAGTTCTCACGATCACCCTATGTAAGTTTCAAATAGTTAGTGAAAAATAGATTTAAAACATAAGGTTAATATTAAAGATTTTGAATAGCATTTTCCACTTCAAAACAAATATGGTTGGTTAAAATTACAATGATATCCGGCATGCGTTCCTCCATTCTCCTGACTATGAAATTAGCCATCGCCGTTGTCTCCTGTAACCCATAATTAAAACAAGTATAAGTCACAAGAAGGATGCAACCATACAACCATGACCAAGTACTTTAAATTAAAGAATAAAAATAAGTTAAAAATACCTGAGACACCTTTGGGGGAGATAACAAGGTCATTTCTTCTTTAGTTGGAGTGATTTCCTCAATGACCTAAAAAATAGAGTATTTGTTTCATTTATTGTAGTCAATATCATAAATTACTACAAGAAGTATATCATAGAGAAAAGTGGACGTATACATACCTCTGTATAGCTAAGATTGTCCAATATAGCTTTAAAAGACTTGCTTTGCATGTATTTCGAATTCTTAGCCCATCGCATATAACGTGGATAAGAATTGGTGCGAATAGGCTTATATCGGTTAACATGTTCATAAAACCAAGGCTGTAAGAAAAGGTATAAGAATGTAAGTAAAGATGAAAGTCACAAGTTCTATTGTATTGTAACAATTATAAAAACCATAATTAAAAAAAAAAAGGATAAATACTTACTTCCAAGAGCCTGACACATCCATTTATAAATTCAGTATTCTTCCTCGAGCTTTGGCGTATACTTTTAATTAAGAACTCATGTACAGCAATAGCCCATGCATAATCATTAACTTTTTCTAACTTATCAACTATGAATATGATATTGAATGGAAATGACCGACATGATTTTGGAAAAAGAAGGGTATTACAAACATACAACATGTAAAGCTTCTTGAAATCAGCAATCAAATCCAACATCTTCTTATCCAACGACTTCTTATTGTTAGATGCAATCTTCTCCGAGATTACTTTCAAATGCTTCTCTAATGTTTCCGTTTCTATATAGTTCTTTTCAAGATATTTATCCAAAAATTCACATTCTTCTCTCAAACCCCTTGTCCCTAACTGTATTCTTTCTCCATTCATATTCAACCCCATTATCAGCGCGACATCTTGAGGTAGAATTGGAAGGAGCTTTCCTCCAAGTTGAAATGCACTCTTTTCATTATCCCACCTAGTTATTATCATTGATAAAAAAGTACGCTGACATTTCAAGTTCGTGGGCATCTCTGTAAAGTGTTTAAAAGGTGTTTCTCCTATCGCATTAATATGTACATCCTCTAACTTTAAATCCTCAATGAACTTCATAAACCTTGAAGGGTAGCATTTAGTATCAAATTTTGCAATTTCATTTGTTTTTTGGTTGGCCTGTATCAAATTACAACAAAAGAAAAATAAAATAAACACGAAATTCAAATGAGAAGACACTAATGAATTGAAGTTATGTTCAATGATTACCATGAGTTAATCTATACTCCTTCCCTCCGATATTAAATCAAAAGAAACTTCAGCAGCCAACCCAATCAGTAGTAATAAAACGACCCAACTGGAAATGAACAAGAAAAAAAAATCAAAAATCAAAACCCGGTCTTACAAAAAAATCAAACAAGAAAACATGAAACCAGCACCCCAAAACTTAAGTTTCAATTGATCCTTCAACTGACATTTGAATTTCAATTGTTTCGAACTTTCAAGTCGCTCTCACATTAACATATCAAGTTAGCATAAATCCAATAAAATGGTTCAAACATAAGAATTTCTTGTCTATATATGTGCCACACTATGAAATCAGAATTTCAAACGTCCTTGGAGCTAACACAGTTTATATGAAATAAATTAAAAAAATGAAGATGGTACTTAACAAATCAATATTTGTAAGATATATTCACAACTGGTTTCATCTTTTCTCCTTCATGTCAAACCAGAATCCTCATATCACAGATTCCTCTTGTCAAGCCCCAAAACCGGGATCCTGCAGCGATCCGATCTCGGGGAGCATGATCTGGGGTTAATTAATTTTTTTTTTCTTTCCCCAGGATCCGCGTGTGTGAGGATTACAAAATTCCACACCACCTGAAATTTCTGCGGAATCTGATGTGGCGTTGCGGCTCGGAGCCCGTGGCCATCGGGTTCCGTGTCGCACTCAACCACTAACATAAAGCCATCAAATCAAGGCTTATAATCAGCCTGGAACAAATCAAGAATCATAAAATACTGAGCTGGCAGTAACATGACAATTCATTTCCTACATATGTTCAAGTTACAAATTATACAAATATATTCATGAAAAATCCTAAAAGAAAAAGGCTAATAAAAGCCATCCAAAAATAACCAACTAAACAAAATGCTACCCAATTTACGTTACGAACTCTGGCACCAAAAGCGACGTCTAAATGACATCGTTGGGCAGCCACTCAAGTCTAACTGACGGCTCAACTGCTGCCCCTGCTCAAACCGTCTAAAAGGCAATGGGGGGTCGAAATTTGGCACCAAATAAGAGAGTATCAGACATGACGGTCTGGCAAGCAAATAAACAGATAAAGGGTGACAAATATTTATAAAACATTATGAAAAACATTATAAAAAAATTAAAAGCCTAAACATGAATATCGATGAAATAATTAAACAATTTCTAAATCATTAACAATTTTAAAGAGACATAATAAACTGAGTAAAAACACTGGCAATCCACATATAGCTATATTCTCCTATTACCGAAGTAACAAGAGCAAACAGAAACCGTGGCCACTACCCGTGGGACCGGAACAAACAGAGCCGTTGCCACATAAAGTGGGATGGAAATCAGAACCGTTGCCACTACCCGTGGGACCGGAATACAGAACCGTTGCCACTACCCGTGGGACCGGAATACAGAACCGTTGCCATGGCCGGAGCAGACAGAGTCGAAACTGCAGTTGGCAAATAATTTAAAGATCCCAAGTCGGGTGATCAGCCCAACAAGGTAACCTAAGCTTAGTGGTGCCGTTCAAAACCAAAACCTGAATCAATAAAAATCAAATCATAGTAATACATTTCCAAAATTGATAAAAGGAACTACTCCGGACAAATACATATTGACAAATTGGAACGAATCAGATGAGTAGCCATACCGATAATTTATAATGAAACGAACTACACGAAGCTATTCAAAATTTATTTATGTAAAAACATATACAATTTTCAAATCTGGAATAAGATAATTAATTGTGTTGGAATGGTTTATCCAAGGCCGTCTCAATGCACGCTTAAAGTCCAAATGTCGTTTTACAAGAATATATTTGATGCCTCAGAAGTTACCTGGCATTTGGGAACTCTGAGTGCACAATGAGGCTTTGATAAAATTCAAGACATTTCCAGAATTCAGGTATTAACATGAGCAAACCAGAGATTCAAAAATCAGATTTTCCGGCCTAGTAAAACAACCTGAAAACACGAACTCTCCATGTTATTATGGATAAACAAAACCCTGCAAAAATTTGAACATAACTGAACACTAAAACCTGCAGAAATCTGAACATAACTTCAATATAAAAACCTATAAAAATCTGCACACAAATTGCACATAAAAGCATAAAATCATGCAGAAATCAGCACACAATTTGGATATAAAAACCTGCAGAAATCTGCACACAAATTGCACATAAAAGCATAAAAACATGCAGAAATCTGCACACAATTTGGACATACAAACTTTCAGAAATTTGAACACCAATTGGACACAAAAACTGCAGAAATCTGCACACATATTGAACACAAAAACTGCAGAAATCTGCAAACAGATTGAACACAAAATTGCAGAAATCTGAACACAGATTGGACACAATTTGAACACAAAAACTGTATAAATCTGCACACAGATTGAACACAAAATTGCAGAAATCTGAACACAGATTGAACACAATTTGAACACAAAAACTGCATAAATCTGCACACAGATTGAACACAAAACTGCAGGAAATCCACCTTGCATAGCCAAAGAAAATGAATCAATGAAATAGAAATTTCACATCAAACTTTGAAAAAGAAATACAAGTTCAGCTACATGCATTCCAAGATCAGTTTATTCACTTGCCTCCACTCCAAAAAGATCCACACTCTAGTCCAAGAACACTCAACTCAGCTGCACCAAATCTACACCAAAAAGCCCCAAGAAAAACACACAAAAAAAACCGCCAAATTCGAAATTAGAAAGGGCTCTCAAAGAACCCTTTTGCATGCATGAAGAAAGGGTTCAAAAGGTTCCATTAAAACCAGAAATTTGAAAAAGAAGCCATTGCTAACCTTTTAGGAGCTCTAAACAAGAAGAAAGACTTGGAGAAGAAGGTGGTTCAAGCTGATTTTCTTCGAGAACAGTACCAATGGGAAGCTAGAAGTGAGGAGAGGAGATTTATGAAGTCAAATCTTTAAATAGCACTCAAGAAATATGCATGCAAGAGGAGAGAAGGGGCTGCAAATGGAGGAGAAGAAAAACACTCATGTTCAGCTGTGTTGCAGGAAAATGAAATGAAGGAGAAGAAGGCCTCCAACGTGGGTTTTATTTGGGTTTTAAGTGAGGAAGGTGGCCCCCATGGGCCCCAAATCTTCAAGTGGCTGGATCGATCATTTGTAGGTCCCGAATGAAAACGACGAAGAAGAAAAAGTTGATCGTCGAAATATCTAGTTTCCAAAAAGTATGTTTTCCTCATGATTTGCAAATTTCGAAATTCATGCATATATGTGGTATGAAAAGTCATTTTTGCCATTGTTCTCGAAAAACGTGATTTCCGAGTTTCAAATTCAAACGGACAAAACATGAAAGTTGTTAAGATCAATAAAACAAATCGAGAGGAGTAAAAATCGTAATTTCTTTTTTTAAATAAAAGAATAAATTCCCACGCGAACACAAATCACACGGGCCACCACTGGCCGGGTCAAAACAAACTCGCGGCTCTCAAAATTCTCCAAAGCTATGAAAAATCTAACCAAACTCACAAACGAAGCCAAACCACCTCTAATCTCACTCAAAAAGCTAATCCACAACTAAGACAACACTAAACACGAGAATTAGGGGTCGGGGTCTTACACCTCTACTGATAACTGTAACAAGAACAGTTTCCTGTGGTAATTTTATTCAGTTTAGCTATATCCAAGGCTAGCCAATGTATGAAATGGACAACAATCAGATTCAGTGAATAAATTAGCTATATAACAAAACCCAAAGTTAGTTTCTTTTTTTCCCCTTGCCCTTTTTGTCTATTGTTTAGAAGCATTTAGTCCTAAATAACTGAAGTTGTCATCATCTATAGAGAAAACAAAAGGAAAAGATGGAAAGCTATCGAGATCCTAATAAAAATCTGCAGATGCTGTGATTCAAACGATACCATAAAAAAGTAACCAAATTAAAAACAAACATGCAAAGAGAGACCTAATCATCAAACATTCAAATAAATGACAAGCAAAAATTAGGATTGCAATAACATGATTAGGATTCCAAATCAACAAATACAAATCACCAAGACCCTCAAACTAAATGAAAGACAATATAAACATAGTAATACTAATAATAATGTTTGATAATAATAATAATCCAAATCTCTCAAAAACACCACAAAATTATTTTTTTTCTAGCGTTTACCCATTAACCAAATCATCAAAAAAAAAAAAAAAAAAAACCTTAAACCCACATTCTCTAACATAGATCTTCAACGACCCAGCACTGATTTTGTAAATTTAGAACCCAAGAACCCAATCCTAGCCATTGCAATGTACAGTGGTCGACCCCCCTCCAAAGAAAAAAGGACAAGAAGGAAGAAGCAACTGAGAAGAAGCCGAAAAACCTACCAACAAAGCCAAAGACAAAGTGACCAAATGAAGAAACCCACAAGTGGGTTTTTCTCCAACGCCATTGAAGAGCTCAGATCGTCATCGCCCGCCAGAATTGATGGAAAGATTCGATCTGCTGGGCCAGTCTAAGAGAGAGATCCAAAGGAAAAGAAAATCTTCCCCACTATAAACATACAAAACGAAAGTAGGGATTTTGTCCCCCAAAATGGCAGATTGAATCATCGAACATCCAAACGCACCCGAGATCCGAAAAAAAAATTCCTTGAAAAAAAAAGTGGAAACTATGAAAGGGATTCTTAGTTCCTACTCTTGTTTTCCATGATGTTGTTCATTTTACCTGAAAATGGGTATAAAGATGAGAGCTTTCGATGCCTCTTGCACGGTCAATCGATGGATGACGGAGAGAGAGCTGCCGATGGGGAGCGAGGGTCGCGCGAGAGAGACAGAGGGACTCCAGCTGAACGGGAGAGAGGTTTGCGAGAGAGAGAGCTGCGATAGAAGGTCGCGCGAGAGAGAGAGAGAGACAGAGTGACAGACGCTGGGAGAGGGTTTTTCTAGCGGGAGAGTGAAAAAGTAGAGAGGGCTCATGTGGGTGGGTTATTTTATTTCTTGAGATTTGTATTAAAATATTGTTTTATGCAAAAAATACATAAAGAATTTTTTTTTACAACTGACCAATGTTTGCAAATCAACTTCATTTCTTTCATCCCATCAAAATACAAAATATGGACTTTTCCAATTTCTTTGTAAAATACAATTTTAAACCTATGAAAATTCTTACAAAGAATTTTACACTTCTAAAAAAGAATTCTTTTTGTATTTTGATTTGCAAACATTGGTCGGTTGTATTTGTAGAAATTGGAAAAATGAAATAGAAATTGCTCTCTGTTGGTATTGATGGGATTGATTTCTGTCCAACTTTTTGGGCTCTTTCTGTTTGGATTTTTTGGATTTTGAGTGAAAGTTGTGATAGTTTATTGGGATGTAATCAATTGAATAGGGTGTAGACCTATGAAAATGAAGTTGTAAACAAGCTGTCAATTTATTATGAACTTAAAATCTACTAATCTTCACTTAATTATAATCACGTTTGCCCGCGTTTCAAACAACGCACTTTTGCAACCCGCTTAAGAAAATCTGTAGGACCCAAGCTGAGTACATTTGTTTAGGACACCTTTTAGCCCACTTCCTGAGGTTTTTTTTCCGCTGAGATTTGGGGATTGCCAAGACCATATTAACAACCTAAAATGTACTAATTTTCACTTAATTACAATCACGTTTGCCAACGTTTCAAACTGCGCACTTTTGCAACTTGGTTACGAAAATCTACAGGAACCAAGCTGAGTACCCATGTTGAGGACACTTTTAGCTCACTTCCCGAGGTTTTTTTTAACTGAGATTTGGGAATTGCCAAGTCCATATTATGAACCTAAAATCTGATAATTTTCGCTTAATTACAATCACGTTTGCCAATGTTTCAAAGCGCACAATTTTGCAACTCGGTTAAGAAAATCTGCAGGAACCAAGCTGAGTACCGTTGTTTATGACACTCTTTAGCTCACTTCCCGACGTTTTTTTTCTCTGTGATTTGGGGATTGCCACGACCATATTATGAAACTAAAGTTTACTAATTTTCGCTTTATTACAATTACATTTGCCCGAGTTTCAAACCGCACACTTTTGCAACTCGGTTAAGAAAATCTGCAGGAGCCAAACTGAGTACCCCTGTTTAGGACACTCTTTAGCCCACTTCCCAAGATTTTTTTTCGCTGCGATTTGGGGATTACCAAGACCATATTATGAACTTAAAATCTGCAAATTTTCACTTAATTACAATCACGTTTAATCCCATTTCAAACCGCGCAATTTTGCAACTCGGATGAGAAAATCTGCAGGAACAAAGCCGAGTACCCCTGTTTGGCACACTTTTTTGCCCATGTCCCGAGGAATTTTTTCCACAAAATTTGGGGCTTACAAAGTGCATATTATGAACTTGATACATTCTATTTTCCGGCACAATACAATCACGTTTGCCTTCTTTTCAAACCGCACACTTTTGCAACTCGGATGAGAAAATCTGCAGGAACGATGCTAAGTACCCCTGGTTGGCATACTTTTTTGCCCACATCCCGAGGGATTGTTTCGACGAAATTTGGGGCTTTCAAAGTCCATGTTATGAACTTAAAAAATCCTATTTTCCGGCACAATACAATCACGTTTGCCTGCTTTTCAAACCGCGCACTTTTGTAACTCGGTTGATAAAATCTGCAGAAACGAAGCTGAGTACCCCTTTTGGCACACTTTTTTGCCAACGTCCTGAGGGATTTTTTTGATGAAATTTGGGGATTTCAAAGTCCATATTATGAACTTAAAAACTGCTATTTACCGGCACGATAAAATCACGTTTGCCTGCTTTTCAAACCGCGCACTTTTGCAACTCGAATGAGAAAATTTGCAGGAACGAAGCTGAGTATCCCTGTTTGGCACACTTTTTTGCCCACGTCCCGAAGGATTTTCTCAACGAAATTTGGGGCTTTCAAAGTCCATATTATGAACTTAAAAACTGCTATTTTCCGGCATGATATAATCACGTTTGCCTGCTTTTCAAGCCGCGCACTTTTGCAGCACAACTTTAGGAACAAGCACATCCAATGCAAGGTGAACAGGGATATCATCTTGACCAATCACATGCACAGAGCTCAGTATTTTATTCATTCAACCTTCTCAAACTGGGTTCAACCTCAGTATATAACGACTCAAACCTGTGAATATGCCCTGCCATATTAAGTCAATATTTTATATCGAATACGGGGGTCATTGGACACTTCAACCTCAATATTTATTGCATATATATCCTTAGTATACAGTTTTAAAACCTCGCAAATATTCTTTGTCAGGCCTTCGCATGAGCCCCAAGGTTTTATATCGAATACAGGTTGGTCTCTTGTTTAACGAAACAGTGAAACCACAGTATTTCATTCAACCAACCTCAGTACACATAGTTGAAACCTGTGAATATGTTCTGTGAGACCTACGAATGCAAGATAATAAATAGATTTTACATCGAATAGAGTGGCCTTTGCCTAATGACCACACTGAAACCTCAGTAGTTTATTCATAAAACCTTCTCACTCTGGGTTGAACCTAAGCATATAAGGATTCAACCCATAGTATATGGACCATGCTGAATGAAACACTTCAACCTCAGTATTTATTGCATATATATCCTTAGTATACAGTTTTAAAACCTCGCAAATATTCTTTGTCAGACCTTCGCATGAGCCCCAAGGTTTTATATCGAATACAGGTTGGTCCCTTGTCTAACGAAACAGTGAAACCACAGTATTTCATTCAACCAACCTCAGTACACAGAGCTCAAACCTGTGAATATGTTTTGTGAGACCTACGCATGCAAGATAATAAATAGATTTTATACATCGAATAGAGGTGGCCTTTGCCTAATGACCACACTGAAACCTCAGTATTTTATTCATAAAACCTTCTCATGTAAGGGTTGAACCTACTCATATGAGGATTCAAACCATACTATATGCACTGCGATCTTGAAGTCTGAAGAATTTATATCAAATACAGGGGTTTGTTGAATGAAACAATAATAACACATTATTTCTTTCATCCAACCTTATTACACAGAATTGAAACTTGTGAATTTACTTTGTTAGACCTTCACATATGACCACAGTGAAACCTCAGTATTTTATTCATAAAACCTTCTCATATAAGGGTTGAACCTACGCATATAATGATTTAAATTATAGTATATGCCCTGCCATCCTTAAGTCTGAAGATTTTCTATCAAATACAGGGGTTTGATGAATGAAACAATAATAACACATTATTTCTTTCATCCAACCTTATTACACAGAATTGAAACTTGTGAATTTGCTTTGTCAGGCCTTCACATATGACCACACTGAAACCTCAGTATTTTATTCATAAAACCTTCTCATATAAGGGTTGAACCTACTCATATGAGGATTCAAACCATAGTATATGCACTGCGATCTTGAAGTCTGAAGATTTTCTATCAAATACAGGGGTTTGCTGAATGTAACAATAATAACACATTATTTCTTTCATCCAACCTTATTACACAGAATTGAAACTTGTGAATTTGCTTTGTCAGACCTTCACATATGACCACACGAAAGCCACAATATTTTATTCATAAAACATTCTTATATAAGGGTTGAACCTACTCATATGAGGATTCAAACCGTAGTATATGCACTGCGATCATGAAGTCTGAAGATTTTCTATCAAAAACAAGGGTTTGCTGAATGAAACAATAATAACATATTATTTCTTTCATCCAGCCTTATTACACAGAATTGAAACTTGTAAATTTGCTTTGTCAGACCTTCACATATGACCACACTGAAACCTCAGTATTTTATTCATAAAACCTTCTCATATAAGGGTTGAACCTACTCATATGAAGATTCAAACCATAGTATATGCACTGCGATCTTGAAGTCTGAAGATTTTCTATCAAATACAGGGGTTTGCTGAATGAAACAATAATAACACATTATTTCTTTCACCCAACCTTATTATAGAGAATTGAAACTTGTGAATTTGCTTTGTCAGACCTTCACATATGACCACACTGAAACCTCAGTATTTTATTCATAAAACCTTCTCATGTAAGGGTTGAACCTACTCATATGAGGATTCAAACCATACTATCGCACTGCGATCTTGAAGTCTGAAGAATTTATATCAAATACAGGGGTTTGCTGAATGAAACAATAATAACACATTATTTCTTTCATCCAACCTTATTACACAGAATTGAAACTTGTGAATTTGCTTTGTTAAACCTTCACATATGACCATAGTGAAACCCCAGTATTTTATTCATAAAACCTTCTCATATAAGGGTTGAACCTACGCATATAATGATTTAAATTATAGTATATGCCCTGCCATCCTTAAGTCTGAAGATTTTCTATCAAATACAGGGGTTTGATGAATGAAACAATAATAACACATTATTTCTTTCATCCAACCTTATTACACAGAATTGAAACTTGTGAATTTGCTTTGTCAGACCTTCACATATGACCACACTGAAACCTCAGTATTTTATTCATAAAACCTTCTCATATAAGGGTTGAACCTACTCATATGAGGATTCAAACCATAGTATATGCACTGCGATCTTGAAGTCTGAAGATTTTCTATCAAATACAGGGGTTTGCTGAATGTAACAATAATAACACATTATTTCTTTCATCCAACCTTATTACACAGAATTGAAACTTGTGAATTTGATTTGTCCGACCTTCGCATATGACCACAGTGAAACCTCAGTATTTTATTCATAATACCTTCTTAATCTGGGTTGAACCTACGCATATAAGGATTCAAACCATAGTATGCCCTGCCATGTTTAAGTTTGAAGATTTTATATCAAATACAAGGGTTTGCTGAATGAAACAATAATAACACAATATTTCCTTCATCCAACCTTATTACACAGAATTGAAACCTGTGAATTTGCTTTGTCAGACTTTCGTATAGGACCACACTGAAACCTCAGTATTTTATTCATAAAACCTTCTCAAGCTGGGTTGAACCTACGCATATAAGGATTCAAACCATAGTATCCATACCATCTTGAAGTCTGAAGATTTTATATCAAAGACAATGGGTTTGCTGAATGAAACAATAATAACCATGGTTTAAAATCGCGGTTCGCGGTCATCGCGTCGCGGTTCGCGTTTATCGCGGTTCGCGGTCATCGCGTCACGGTTCGCGGTCGTCGCGGTCCATCACTGAGCGAATTTTTATTTGACCAAAAAAAAATCAGAAACAATATCCAAAAAATTCAAAATATTATAAAATGATAGAAAACAATGTTTATTTTCATTAGTGTATACTTTAAAGCAAAATAACGGTTCCCTCAAGTTATAACATCCTGTATCATGGCTGTATCGCTGTATATACTGAAATAAGCTGAAATATCATAAATTTTACATAATGTAACCATAATTTTGGACAAACTCATAATGTTACACATTTAAAATCTATAATCTAGCAATAATCCTAATAGAGTTAGTCCATGTGCAATACTCAATTCAATAACTCAATCATCAAGGTGTACTCGCCTTCAAGTTTCAAGTTTAAAGTAACATTTTACCACATCAAAATGAATTAACTTGCTAACCTAAAGTAGTGGAGTTTGGACAATAGTAACTTACCTTGGCTTGATTTTTAGGACAATAAAAGTATTTAACTTAATAAAAGACTTAGATAGATATATTTTATACAAACTTTCAAACAAAAAAAATTTGGATTTAAATAAATAAATTTGAAAAAAAAAATACAAAAGTGCTAAAATCTACAATATAGTGCTCCAATACTCTAGATCTAACAATCCTCAAGCATTTCTAATGTATTTTGAGGTCCAATCTTGAAAAAAAAACTTAAAAGTCACAAAAATCTTGCCAAATAATATCTCTCGACTTCTTTATTCTTTCCGGGGGAGAAATCCATCAAATTCTTGATAGAGTCTTGAGTTTTGGAGCTCGGAGAGGTCACACATAGTGAGAGGAAGGCTTAGGCTCGGTTTGGAGAAGAAAAAAAAAATTGGAAAATGAGTGAAAACACAACTTAAAAAAAAAAAAAAAAAACTATCGGCCGATATTTTGGCCGATATTTTCAAAATATCGGCCATTATAACAGTAACGGCCGATATTTTGAAAATAACAGCCATAACGGGCGTTATTTTGGCGATATTTTGCCCATAACGCTATCGTTAGCGTTATGAGCAAAATATCGTCGCGGTCGCGGCCGTTACCGTTACATAATAGCCGTTATGTAACGGTAACGGCCGTTATTTTAAACCCTGATAATAACACAGTATTTCTTTCATCCAACCTTATTACACAGAATTGCAACCTGTGAATTTTCTTTGTCAGACCTTCGCATATGCCATCTAATACCAAGATTTTACATCGAATACAAAAGGGGACTAATATCCTTGGCAAGTACTTTGGTGAAGCACTACTTACATTGATCAGATTTACAATAATTACATTAATAACATCAAATCCGAAAGATAGTTCCAGTCGTATACAATAGATTAATTAACAGATATCTGCACATTATCAATACAAAATCTGTCACAAGGAGCTCAAAATAGCATGCACTAAATCCATCTTGTGAAGAACCGTCTTCTAAAACTTGGTCCTATAACAAGAAATATCTTGAATTAATCTCAAGCAAAGAAGTAAACTAAGAAAGTATGAACTGCATTTTTAAACAATGCTTATCAAATTGAAATTCAATTACCCATTGAACTATTCTGAAGCTCGCTCTTATATAGAATATGAAAGATAGTTCCATTCATATACAAAAGATTAAGTAACATATATATGCAATTTGTCTGTACGAAAGATTGTCCTTGTGAACAATCACATGTAGTGTTCTCATGCGCCCTGTTGAGATACAAGATAGCCATGTTCAGGATTTAAATTATCCCCAATAAACCACAACAACATAGCCCTATTCAGATACTAGATAAACTTATCTTGCAATGTTTCCCAGAATATTCTAAGGAAACCAAAATCCATACAAAGCTCAGCATCCAAGATTCACAATTAAGGAAAATTCAATTCATTTACCTAAGAAGATCTCTTCTCTACCGAACACAAAACAGAGGGGGAGGAAGAACAAAAGATTAAAAGATACGTTGTTTGAGACGATCTCTCAAACGACCTCTTGTCTAGTTTATAATAACATGTATGAATTTGAAACAACCATTCATAGTTAAAGATACAATTGAATGTCGTGTTAGAGATCGCAGTCATTTATAGTTCAAACAACCACTCCTTATGGTTAGCTAAAATACATACAAACACCTGGTTGTAGCCCTTTTCTAACATATCATATATATATATTTATTCTAATTT
Source organism: Camphora micrantha (assembly GCA_003546025.1). Lineage (NCBI taxonomy): Eukaryota > Viridiplantae > Streptophyta > Magnoliopsida > Laurales > Lauraceae > Camphora > Camphora micrantha. Next base: position 16,827 of record QPKB01000104.1, read on the forward strand.
TCTAATGTGAATAACTGTGTGTAGTGTACCTGAACAACAAATATGGGGGCTCTGGTCCCAGGGGACTAGTTCTTCCTCTGGCATGTAATCCAATGTTCGAGCCCTTTGACAAAAAATCCCAACATCTGCCAGCTAATTAATATCCACATTCGAATACCACGATTAACATTCAAAATCCATCAATCATTGTTACAAATCTTCTTAAAGATTCAAATCAAGATCTACCCCCGAAACCTGCATATGTAACAAAAGTATATGATGCCATATGCAATAAAATTAAACACAACATATAGTAAATAGGTGGCATTCTTACAGTTAAATTCACAGAATCTTGCGTGATAATCTCCTCTCCTTGATTGACCACTGTCGTACCCTACACATGCACGAAATTGATATCAATTAGATTGTGAGTAATTGAATGTTGTATTTATTTGATTTCAAAAATAAAACTTTTAGACTAACCTTCTTTGTCATCTTTTTGCTTATTTTCCGACTCTTCCTAATAATTGTTTCAATCTTAGACTGTCTTCTTTTTTCTGGCGGTCGGCCCTTCTGGCGGTGTTTGATTGGATCAAACACGCGGTTATTGCTCTCTTGACAAGAAAGACTATTATCATGACATGACGTTGAAACTTTATGTACACCTATAGACATAGGTCTATTGCATACAACAACCTCTTCAGAAACATGTAACTCAGCTTCCACTTCTAGCAATGAGGATACTACCATCTGACTCTTTTCATCAGAATCCATGGCTTTATCGCTGACCCGATTGAAAATAGTCAACATTTTATCGTAATGACGTCCTTCAGGCTTCCTCTCCCAATTGTCATACTTGATCTTGATTTTTGTGTGGCTTCTTCTCACATTTTTACTCCACCTTTCTAAAATGTATTTCCCCGGTATTTGATAAACCTTTTTCTTCAAATAAACAACGATAATGTGCTTGCAGAGAATACCTCTAAACTCAAACAACCGACAACTACAATTAGCTTCTCTTGATATCTCATCAAAATGAACATGGAAAGTAAAATGTCTGATATTGTCTTCTCCTACTATCACATCTTCCTCCACATCAAATTCAGAAAACTCAGCTCCTACCTTAATTGAGGAAATATTGCAACGGATCTTACCGGCTATTTCATTCTGAAACTCCTTAAATTTAGCAAGAGTATACACATCTTGAAATTGCCTCTCAAACTTGTAAGGGGTCACACGTGGAATGTATACATTGACACAACGAGCATCTTCCTCAGCTTCTAATTGCACCTTCTTAGACAAAGCATTATCATATTGCTCAACAAACTGCTTCAAAGTGGTCTTAGAATTAATGTAGCCATAAAAGAAGGCATGCATGCTCTCACTACGCTGGGTTGTTGACATCCCTGCCCAGAAAATATCCTTCACAAAAGCTGGCACCCATCGGTACCTCTCGTCATACAATCCCGCTAGCCAATTGTTGTCCTCTAGATGATATGAACTAACAAACTTGGCCCAATTCTCTTTGTGAGACCCCGACCCGAGAGGCCCAGATTAGTGTTTGAGCTGTGTTTAGCTCTAAGTGTGTTTTGTGGTTAAGTTGGGATTAGAACAGCTTTGTTATAGCTTTGGGATATTTTGAGTGTCTTGGTTTTAGTGTGGGGCCCTTTGGGGGTTCTCTGTTTATGGCTTTTCGTGTACTTGAGGTTTGATCTTGGTTTTCTCGACTTGTATTTTATCCCGATTTACTTGTTTTGTTATTGTCTTCAACTTTCATGTTGATCCCGTTCCCGTCCCGAACCCCGAAACTTGACTTTTCTAGCTTTGAGGGCAAAACAGTCTTTTCACACTAAATCTGTACCGGATTATTGTTATTCCCGAAACCCGTGAAACATATACTTTTTGGAAACTAGATATTTCGACGATCATTTCTTCCTTCTTCGTCGATTTTATCCGAAGCCCCGAAAACCACTATTTCAGCCTTTCAAAGTTCTTAAGTGGTGGAGCCCATTTTCATATGCTATAAGAGAACCCATCTTTTCTTCCTTCTCCATTTTCCAGCACAGCCACCTTGAGCCTAGGGTTTGCTTGGCCTTTTCTTGGCTTCTTCATCATCAAGAGACAACCAATCTTGCACCAACATCTCATAAGATTACATCATCTTCTTCACCACCTCAAGAGCTTCCTATTGGTACCATTTGTGGAGGAATCTCTTCTCTCCAAGATCTTCATTTAGCTTGCTTTGTCCATTTGGAGAACCTATTGGTAAGATCTCTTCCTAAGCTTCTAGATTCATGTTCTTTTGGTCCTTGAGAATCTCCATTTTCATTATTAGAAGCTCTCTCTTCTTATTGCTTGTTTTGACCCATTTTAGGGTTTGTTTTTGGGGGTTTTTGTAGAGTTTGTGATCTTGACTTGCAAGTGTGATTAGAGCTGATTTTTCCTTGATTAAAGACCCAAGGCAAGTGGATGATTTGATCCTTTTACATTTGAATGAGATTTGATAAAATTGCATTATGATTTCATCAAGTATTTTGTGATATTAATGGCTTGTTTAAACTTGAAATAAATGCACATTTGAGAGTCTTGATACCTTGTTTTATCCATGTATTAGATTGCTAAACATGTTTGAAAGAATGTAGAAAGGAATGGAAGAAACGGAAAAAGACCACTGCACTGCTGTAACAGAACCTGGGTTCTGTTACGCAGTGTACACGGTCGACCGGCCAAGGGCGCGGTCGACCGGCGACACTAGAACAAGCCCCCAGTTGACAGACCTGCTGCACTGCGGGATTCTCTGTTCCGCAGTGCACGCGGTCGACCGGCCAAGGGCGCGGTCGACCGGCCATACAGAGGTCAGGCTCTCTGGAGCCTGACCAAAAGACTGTTCACCATTTTAAGTTACAACTCCCGGTCGACCTGGCCCATGGGCGGTCGACCGAGCCCCTGTGTACGCGGTCGACCGGCCATGGGCCAGGCGACCGGCCCAACTGGAAACCTGCTGGAAAAACTGATTTTTGTCCTATGTTTAGATGGACTTTAAAGGGACTTTTGGCCCTTTGTTAGGTGGACTTTAAAGGGACCTTTGGCCCTTTGTTAGATGGACTTTCAATGAACTCTTGTCCTATGATTAGGTGGACTTTAAATGGACTTTTTGGTCCTGTGATTAGATGAACTTTAAATGGAACTTAGTGACCCTTTTTGTGGACCCGTTTGACTTTCTTTGAGGATGGTTGAACCGACATTACCATATGGTTAATCCGGTTGTATCGGTACTTAATCTAATTCAATCTTGAACGGTACGGAACGACGGGATATCCTTTCTTTTATCTCAACGCGAAATTGGTTTGTTTGGATATCGCGAATCCGTTTTCCTTTCGATGACTGAGTAGGTTGTAAGGTACTACTAGATTAACGTTGAGCTTAGGATCCCCTGTTGCGACCCCCGGACCGAGGCCGCGGCGGTTAGTTAAAAATTTTGAAAGATTAAAAGACCTCCCACAGGTTCCCGCGGTGAGGGTTCCAAACAAACACACATGGAACAACCCACTCACACGATCAAGTATGCGGAAGCGCGTGGCAAATCACATCTTATCATATCATGTCACAATAGGAAACATAATGACATCGGGACATAATATCAGAATGAAACATAACAAGGCATTCCCATAATTCAAGTTGTAAAGTTAACAAAATAAGTTAAGTTATTACACTTCCCAAATAAGAGGCCAACATAGGCCAATACAATACCAAAAGTATATCAAAATCCCAAAAAAGTGATCCAACGGAACTCATGCACCACCCCAACGTCTAGATGACGTCATCGGGTTGCCACTCACGGGCTAGGTTGGGCCCAACAGCCTCCTCCTGGCACTCCTCCTCAAAGGGAGGGTCTCCTGCACCTGGTCACCAACATACAAGCATCAAACACAACGGTTTGGCAAGAAATCATTTTAAGTGAAAGCATGTAAAACATCGTTTAATCAAGAACATAAAGAAATACTTTGCTGAACGTAAAACAATACTTACGAAACACTTTCTAAATCGAGGACAAACTAGAATGAATGCATACATATATATCATGAATAGTAAATCCACATAGAGCCCATCCTTTCTCTATCATTTATAATGAAAAGAGCAAGCACGCACGACAAGCACGAATATACATAATATAACACGACACGATTCCCACAAAAAACGGGATTTCCGGCCGCGGAACCGGACACGCACGATGTGTAATAAATACACTACTAATCTGCAGTTAGTTCACATGTTTAAGGACCCCCAGACAGTGGATCAGACTGAAAGGGCAGTCCAAGCTCTGTGGTGTTCACTTGAGTTCATGAATGCACAAAACACGCTAAACACGATTCAAACATATCGAAATTAAAGGGGGAAATCACTTGTCACGACAAGACAAGGCACGACTAGCACAATGCATAATATATATGCTCACAACTTATAGAAGTGATCCCCATTTGATACTTGAAACACATCTTGAAACATATCTTGAAAATACTTGAAAATACTTGAAACACATCTTGAAACATATCTTGTAACGAGCTTAAAGACTTGACTTCAAAACGAGTATACGACAAAACTTACGGTCTTAAATCCACTTTCAAAACACGATAATTTTATAAAGTGCAAGCTTAGGCTATTCATTGGCCATTGGTTGATTGGAACTCTATTATTGAAATACATGGGTTGGTGTCCCCGAAGTTAGTATAAAGCATGGAGTTCCATTCACACAATGTCCACTTAAAGTCTTTAATATAGCCTAGTTTTCAAATTTTAAAAGAAAAGCAAATGGGCAAAACTCAGCTTAAAACAGTGAAAATTCAGTGTGCCCGGTCGACCGCAGCATTGGCCGGTCGACCGCGTACACTGTTAGCCCGGTCGACCGGCCAAGTCCCGGTCGACTCAAAGTTGTAAATTTAATTCCATGTACAGTGTTTTGGTCAGGTTCCAGAGAACCTGACCCTGTGTCGCGGGTCGACCGCGCCCTTGGCCGGTCGACCGCGTGAACTGCAGGGACAGAAACTCCCGCAGTGCAGCAGGTCTTCCAACTGGGACCAAAATCCAGTGTCCCCGGTCGACCGCGCCCTTGGCTGGTCGACCGCGTACACTGCGGAAATCAGAACACAGTTCAGATTTCTGCAGTGCACTGGTCCTTCTTCCATTCCTTTCTTTTCTACAATCTTACCAACCTGATTTAGCAAACTAAATACATTATATAACATGCTAACAAGGCTCACATTTGGGCATTTACTTCATACTAAAACAAGTCATTAATATGGAAACCCATTTCAAAACCCTTGAAACCATTTCTTAACAAAACAAATCCAAACTTCAACAAAAGCAATACTTACTTAAAAGATGTGAAATCTGAATGTTTGGAAAGCTAATAAACATGCTTGCATTATCTAAAGTAAGATCACCATCATAAAAACCTAATAAATCACAACCTTAGTACCAAAATACAAATCCAAGAACACATATGCACAACCACTTAAATAGATCACTTGCCTTAGCCAAATGAACACAAGATCCTTCTTCAAGCACTCCAAATCAAAGGTCAAGCCAAGAACTACAAAATCCCATGAAAAATCCATTCAAAACTCACCCAAAAACACAACCAAGCAACCCATTTAGAAATAGGTGCTATAGGTTAGAAAAACATGCTCTTTAGGAATAGAAAGAACTCTATTGAAGAGATGGATTGTAGATCTTACCTAGAGGTGCCCAAACGAAATGCAAGGAAAGAAATGAAGATCTCTTCCAACAAGAAACTTCAAGAAAATGGTACCAATAGCAAGCTTGAGATGAGAGGAAGAAGGTGATGGTCTTAGAATTCCATTTGGAGGTTCATAGCTCTTGCAATCATGAAGAGAAGGAGAAGGAAAAGGAGGGTTTTCTTTCACTCTAGGGCAAGGAAAAGTGCAGAGATTTTGTTGTGGAATGGGGAAAGGGAAAGGGAAAAGTAGCTTAAGTGTTTAGACAAGTGGGTCCCCTTTAGTGCAAAACTTGCATGAGTCAAAACATGATCTTATGGGCCTCGAATGAAGTCGACGAAGAAGGATAAAACGATCATCGAAATATCTAGTTTTCAAAAAGTATATTTTTGACATGGCTTTGGGACCTCGAAAATCGTGTCCAGATTTGAGTGTGAAAAGGCTATTTTACCCTTTTTGGCCAAAACTTGATTTTCTGGGCTTCAAACACAAATGGGCTAAACACGAAAGTTGCACATAATCATAAAACCAATCAAATGAGATGAAAATCACGATTAACACGCAACCAAACACAATCTTCCCACGCTTGCACGTACACCCAGGCCTTCCTGAGTGAGCCTAATAAACACTAAACGTTCTCGAACTCCCCAAAGCTATAACCATGACTAAAACTAATCACATTCTAACCCACGATCACTAAACCCAAATCAAGACTAAGCACACACTAAGCAAACACTATTGGGTTAATCCTGGGTTGGGGTTTGACATCCCCTCTCTATTAGGTTTTGTTTATTTAAAATTCGATTAAGGTTTGAATACCTAAGTGCATAAAGAGCCCGGAATGTCTCTAAACTCAAGGAGTACCAAGTAATCATTACAATCGACATACGGGGTCCTTATTCACTTGATTTATATTGAATCCCGATAATAGCCCGAATTTCTCGAATTATGATTTGTCTTGAATCCCGATAATAGCCCGAATTTCTCGAATTATGATTTAGCCTTCCCGAAAGTATTGAAGGAGTATTTTAGCATTTTTGCTAGCCTGTTTATACATGCCCGAATGAAATGAAATTAGTGCTTTTGAGCACCCCGTCCCGCCCGTTTATTTAAGTGCATTGCATATGATTTGTACATGTCTCGTTTTACATGATTTGACCTATGAGTCGGCACCACTAAGCTTGGCTTTCCTTGCCGGTTTGATCCACCGACTTGGAGACCCCTTCCCGTCCCGCCAGCTGCAGTTTGGATCCGGCTACCCGGTTATTGCCGTGGTCTTGTCCCAATGCCGCAGATTGCTACTGTGGTCCCCGATGCCCGGTTCGCTACCGTGGTCATGTCCCGTATTGTATTATATTATGTATATGTTACTTGTGTTGCATCTCCTCACTTCGGTGACTGAGACAACACCCCGATATGCTCATGTCACTTCGGTGATAGAGGACTTAGCTTTGTGTGGTTGCCATCTTGCTCGTTTCCCGTTTCCTTGGATACCGTACATGTTTTATATTGCATACGTATTTGAATAAATGATTATCTCGTTTTATGAAACTATTGCTTCGACAGGTTTAAATGTTTTACAAGGTATTTTATATATTGTTATGTCTTTTCACCCGTTTGCCAAACCGTCGTGTTTGACCCGCTGTTTTGGTACTCAGGTTCAGTTTCCCCGCCCCGAGCTGAGAGTGTTGGCCGTGGAGCCATGAGTTGCAGGTTGTCTTGTCGGCTATGTCCTGTAGACATTGTGCTTGACATCGGAGTTACGTCACATTTGGGTAGTGGATATTAGTTTGTTATTGTTCGGCTTTTATTAGCCTTTCTTGGGATTGTAATTAATTCACATTGATACTTGTAACTTGAATATATTGGAAATGTAATATCCTGTTACTGTCAGCTCTGTATTTTATTTATGTTGGTTTATTCCAGTCTAATATGGTTCATAAAATGATGGCTTTATGCTAAGGGTTCTATGCGACGTGGAATCCGATGTTGTCCACGGACTCCGGGTCGCATTGCCACAGAAGCTTCCGCAGAAATATTCAGACAGTGTTGTGATTGTGGATCCTCACACACGCGGATCTTGGGAGAAATACAATCATCCCTCACCTCCCCAAACTCTCCCACCCCCTCGGTCGGGATCCGGGTTTGGGGTCCTGACACTCTTCAAACTCCTCTTTTTTTATCGAATCATAGACAACATTAAGAAGATGAAATTTGATTGAATCATAGTCATTATACCCTCTCAATTTTTCAGGCAACTTTTTCAAGATATGCCACAAACACCACCGATGTCGAGCTTTAGGAAATACTATTCCTATCGCATTTTGCATAGCCTCATCTTGGTCGGTGATTATGGCATTAGAAGGACACCCGGACGTGCAATCAAGCCATGACTGAAACAACCAAACAAATGTATCTGTATCCTCTCGTGATATCAATCCACAACCTAAGAGTACCGACTGTCCATGGTGATTCACACCCACAAAAGGAGCAAAAGGCATGTCATATTTGTTAACCAAGTAAGTGGTGTTAAACGTGACCACATCACCAAATTCAGCGAATGCTGCTCTACTTCTCGCATCAGCCCAAAAGATGTTCCTTACTCGATGCTCTATATCAAGATCCATGACATAAAAAAAGGATTCGTTGTCTTGCTGCATTTTTTTGAAATATGTTAGCATTGCCTCAGCATCCCCTTCCTTGAGTTCTAAGCATTTGAGTTTATCTGTGTAATTTCGTGCATCCTTTGCCAACCATGTTAGATTCTCATGCCCCCCCTGCCTCTACCACACATGAGCTAACAGTCTTGTTCAATCTAATACCCGCTTTGTCATTCAACTCAAGCTGCCTCTTCACATGTGGTGGGATTTTCCGATTACTCTTGTGATATCGAGCTTTATTCGGACTCATATCATGGTTATGCTCAAGCACAAATGAGTTCAGAAGCCACTTCCCGTCGAATTGCAAAGAAATATTTAACGCTGCTTTGCAATTTGTTCTTGATTGTGGACGGGGTTTAACTGGGTTGCTTGCACTTGGGTTTGACTTTTTACCCTTAGTGCAAGCAATTGTAATAAACCTCTTCTTTCCATCCGATCCTTTTTTTGAGGTTCTTTGGGCGACAGCAAACCCGATTCGCATGGCATACCTTGCATAATATTCATGTACTTCTTCAATTGAACCAAATATCATTCCCCTTTGAGGTTCCATTATTACCTCTTCTAAGTTATCGCCTTCCTCCAAGGGCTTCTCCATCTCAACGATGTTTAATTCCTACCCAACCATCCCCATTTCAATTTCTTTGTCGTCTCCATCAAATTCAAGTGATAATCCATCTTCTTTCATGCTTCTAAAAAACAAATAAAGCATTCAGGTGTTTAGAATAACTCGATAAAAGAAATGCATGGTGTTGAGAAAAATGAAACATCATTTTGTAAATCTAAGCTATCAGAATTCACTTTTTATTCTTTTTCATTAGCAACATAACTTGAGCATACATATCATTCATACGAAACCACCAACGCACGCGTACGCACACAGTGAGTATGTGTGAGAGCGAGCCAATAAACTCGTCAAACAAATCTGAGAAAACTTGTTTTTATTTCATTTAAACAACAAAAGCAAACATGATAATGTGGAAAATAAATGGATAACATGTAAGGGTATTCACAAATTCATCGGGGAAAAGAAAAGCGCAAAAACATTTCTTTTTAGTAAAAAGAAATAATAAAGGGAATCAATTGTGGTTTAATAAAGGGAATTGACTGTGGTTTATTATATATATATATAATAAAGGAAATTGATTGTAGTCTAATTCTAACTGATGCTTGATGACTTGATTGCCTAGTTAGCTTTTTAAGGAGTTTGAGAGGTGAAGAGATTGTGTGGTCGTGTGAAGGAAAAAAGGCTTGCAGAAGAGTCTCTTAAGACTCTTTTTTCTCTTTGTCACACACACACTCTCTCTCTCTCTCTCTCTCTCTCTCTATCTCTTACCATTTTATGTTAACTTTGGATTGTTCACTCCATTGGTAATCTATTTTTTTTTTTTTTTTTTTTTTTTTGGGGGGGGGGGGGGGGGGCTGGGGGGGCGCTAATCCTATCTATTTTGAACAAATCATAGTGGGGTTTGTGAGGTTCTCAATTGGGAAAATGGATAGAACCAAAAAGAAGAAAAGATGGTAGCTCCCCTGTCAGCTTGGGCCTTGGGACTACTTGGTAGCTTCAAGGCATGGATATATGTTCATATCACAACCAATACTTAGATCAAGGGTGCAAAACCTAACCAGCAACTAACCCATGAAACCTGGCTCAAACCACCCACACTCTAAACGAGTCAGGTGCAGGTTGTGTTTTTCCAACCAGCCATTATGTGGTTTGGGTTTGATTTGGGCTAGTCACACCCAAAGGGTCATCATCCCCGAACAAAAAAATCAACCCCCACCCACCCACCCACCCACCCCGCCTGGTTTTGATTTGGGCTAGTCGCACCCAAAGGGTCATCATCCTCGAACAAAAAAAAATCACCCCCCCCCCCAACAAACATGAACCCCAATTAGACATTTCCCACTTCCTCACCGGGTCTCCACCCATTTCTCTATATCTATATAAACACAGCAGAGCAATTTGGGGCATTCCCAATTTGATAGTAATCTCTCTCTCTTTCTCTCTCTCTCTCTCATCTCTCTCTAATAAACACAACAGTTCAGGGGTTTCCCAATTTGAAATTAAGCCTTGATTTGGGAATTTTCCTATTTCCTTACTCCATACAAGATTAACACTTAATTTATTAAATGATGATTAATAAATTAGATTGGGAAACACGTAATAAGTGTTCTGATTAACATAACTGCCATTTTTTCTGAAAAATTGGGATCTCTATTTTTAATATGAATTTGACGGTTGGATTGCAACTCGAATATATCTGGGTTGGGTGCAGCTTCAACATATTTAATAATTGTGTAGGGTTAGGGAGAACCTCAACATGTAATACATGGGTCTCAACCCAATTCGAACCCATTAGCATCCCTACTCAGATCATTGTTCAACTTCGCTCAAGTTTTGGAAGAGTCCCACCAAAAAAAAAAAAAAAAAAAGAAAGGTCTTCTTACAAGTGACAACTGAGACACAGACAATCAATTAGTACATTGGGACCTTTTTTTAAATATATGCATAGGAACCTTCTTTTCTAATAAGGCCTAACTTTTAGTACAATCAATTAAAAAATCAGGCCGAGCTACCCTTTTCTTCAAAACTTATATAAATTAAATCACCTATTGAGCTATCTCCATTCAATATTCAAAGTAGCCTTGGTTGCATGAAAGTACCGGATTTTGGACAACTAGTTTAAAATTATCTTTCTGGAGAAGAGCTGCTATATTCTACTCGTAAGTGTCCTATACCGTGCTCATGAACTAAAGGACATTGTTAGGGTTCATGCTTTTCTTGGTGATATAAAAATTGACACAAGCAATCAAACAAGTCATTATGCAGATGAATACGGGCAATTCAGGTTGGATTGGACCCAGATACCAATAAGTTCAGAAACTAAATCATATGTTCGTATTGATAACATTTCATTGCATAAGTTCTTGGCTGCTAAAGTATCAATAAGATCTTGTAGCTACTCCAGACTGAAATTTTTTTTTTTATATAATCCAGTTATTTTCATTATGTCAAAAGTACCTAGTCATCCAGTTAAAATTGATTATGCCTGATTATGCTTCCTTTGGTTCTATTGCGCAAGGGAAAAACAATTAAATGAAATACTACATTTAAGAAAAATTCCATCATTCGGTGTAAAGGCAAAACTCAGTCTTGTACATATGTAGAAACAGGGCCTCTTAGATGTAATCTTCGAAATAATCATGAAGTTAATTTCTTTCTTTCTTCATCTTTTGCATAATTGCTAACTCTTCCTCTTTGGAATTGGAGAGGGTGTATCTATGCATTGATTCTCCACATGGGCGTCTCAAGCCTTTGTATTACTGGATACACAAGAGATTACATGCTGACCATCTAAAACAGAGTAGTCATGTAAAGACTAATTGCTGAGGTGTGTGCTTTATAAAACAGAGTACTCAACAGAGAACAAGCTGGAGGAAAATATGAAAATAACAATGTCCAAACAAAGCAGTTTCCCAAGTAAGAATCCTCTCTCTCAAACTCTTCCAAAGGATCAAAACTAGATACCAGAAGATTTGAATTAAAAAAAATCCCAGTTGAAGAAAAAAAAAACAAATAAAAAAAACCATTAAAAAAACTAAAAGACCCAGCAATCTTCTCCAAAAAAGATGAACAAATAAACCATCTTCTTCCATCATAACCAACCCATGTTGCTTCAAATCCAGCAAAAGAGAAAGCAGACAAAGAAAATAAAAGAGCCCCAAATCTATGGAAAGAGAACAACAACATTTGCACGATTTAAAAAAAAAAAAAAAAACCAACAACAACATACCTAGGCGTCAAGGACCAGCGGGCTGCTCCTCTTCCTCCTTTTCCGTCACCGAGAGAGATGCACGTCTGCTCCGAGCAAGAGAGATGAGATCCAGAGACCGTTTGGGAGGGAGAAAAATCAGACACAGCGATTTGCCTTCGTTTGTCTCCGAGCGCTTGAGAGATGAGATCCAGGAAAGTGGGCAGAGACCGTTTGGGAGTGGTGTATTCGGGGAAGAGCTCGGCGGGGAGGTTGTCGTCGGAGATGGAGGAGTAGTGAGGGGGAAGTGGTTGCGGTGGAAGCAGAAGGGCAGATCCAGATGTTGGCGAGGATGTCGACGGTGGAGAAGGGGTTGAAGAGGGAGCGGGTTTCCCGTTTTTCTTCTTACTCATGAACTTGGCGGGCTTTGAAAATTTGGAGCGGGCTTCCAATTGAAATGGTCCATTATTCAAAATGAGATCCCAGCTAGAGTCCAGCTCAGTATCCAGCTGGGATCGGTCCAAAATTCGGGACAGAAAGTCGGTCCATATAGACTTTCTGCATCACAAAATGCCCTAACAATCCATATACACACATATTTGGTTCATTTCATCTTTATTTATTTATTTAAGTTATCGATTATACTTAATGAACAAGCAATAAGTGTTACATGGTTGCTTCCAATCTTTTTTTTGCTGGTTTCATGGTTTCTTGTTTAAGCTTGTTATATTGTTTTTATATATTTTTGCTAGTGCAAAAGTGGTGTACGTCTGTTAATAAGGATATGCTTTTTCCAACCAATTCATATATGTAGCTTGTATGTGTATGAAACCTCAAGAATATAGGGTGATCAAAATATCCTTTTAATTAGATAATTATAACTTTCAAATTCTTTAAGTGTAAAATAATATGGGTATTTTAATTGTATTTATTTTTTGTGACTGAAATCCAATAACGCATAATTCTCAGATGATTGTTTAATTGAAAATAATGTCAATTTATATAAGGTAGGTGAATTTGTTTGGTTTAAAACTCTTAAAGATAAGACTTGCTGGAATGATTCGGTACATGGAAATTCTTGTAAAAGGTGTGAGATGGAACAAATTTTTAACCATTTTCATTCTTTGACAAAATAAATGAAACCATACATCTAGAAACTATGTCACTAAAGCACATATGACTTTATCTAATAAAAAAAAATTAGAAACAACTTTTATCCTCCAAATGTTTTCTTGCAGTCGTTTTGCAATAGAAGTTAGATAAGATAACGCTTGATACTTGGTAATAAATATAAAAAAAATAATGATTTTATTGTTTAAAGGCCCTTAGCCTTGCCTTGGGCCTGCCCTGACCCTCGAGGGCAACAGAAGGGCCTAGGGAGTGCAGGCCCTCCGAGGGCTTTGGCTTGTCTAGGCCCGACCCTGCATATATTGAGGGTAGGAGGGTAAAGACAACCCCAACCCGACCCTACCCTTTGACAACCCTACAAAGAACCTGTAAGACCCCAACCAGAGTGATCTCGATTAGTATTAATAAGTTGTGTGTTAGTCTTAAGCGTGATTAGTGTATTTTGGTTAATTTGAGATTAGACTAGCTTTCGTTATAGTTTTGGAGAATTTTGAGTGCCTTAGTACTTGGTGGGACCCTTTGGGGATTCCTTTTATGACCTTACGTATACTTCGGAGATTATCCAAGATTCCAATGAATTGCATTTTAATCCCGTTTTACTCATCTTGTTAATCTCTACAACTTTCCTGTTGATCTTGTTCCCATTCGAGACCCCGAAACCTGATTTTCTTAACTCTAAGGGCAAAACAGTCTTTTCACACTTAATCTGTATCCAAAATTTGATATTCCCGAAACTCGCGAAACATAAACTTTTTGAAAACTAGAAATTTCTACGAACAATTTTCCATTCTTCGTCGAATTCGTTTGAAGCCCCGAAAACCATGATTTCAGCCCACAAAGATTTCAAGTGGTGGAGCCCACTCTTGACTTGTATATAAACACAACTCTTCTTCTTCTATTCCCTTTTTCCAGCACAAGGCTTAAACTCCAAGCTAGGGTTTCTCCTTTCCCTTCTTCCTCTTGCTCTTCCATCTTCTAATCTCCACCAAACCTTTACCATTAGAGAAATGCTTATCTTCACCCTCTTCCTCTCCTTGAGAGCTATCTCTTGATACCATTTTGGAGGAAACCTCCTATACCAAGACCCTCTTTGGAGCTAATCGTGTCTATTTGGGAGCTTTACATGTAAGCAATCCCTCCCCTTCTCATTGGTGTGTATTTTCCTAGCCTTTGAGAGCTCCATTTTCATTATTGTGAGCTTTTCTTCTTGATCTTTGTTTTAACTCATTTTAGGGTTTCTTTTGGGGTTTTTGTATAACTTTTGATCTTGGCTTGGAAAAGGTGATTAGAGGCTTGATTTGCTTGATTAGAGACCTAAGGCAAGTGGATGATTTGATATTTTGAGCTTTGAATGGTCTTTATTAGAAATATGATAATTTATTATTCATTTTTTACTTGCATTAATTTTTGAAATAAATGCACTTATGAGTCTTGATGGTTTGTTAAACTCTTAGGAAAGGTAGCATTTATAACCTTTCATTTAATGCTTGTTTTTTACTCAATTGAATGTTAGTGATTATTAGATTTCTTCTCTCATTTGTGGTTAAATGTGGTTGAGAAGGCAGTGGATGGATGGTTGTTTATGGGAGAATGAATGGTGTTTTGAATGATGTTTGAAAGTAGTTTGAGCCTTTTAACTTGATGGAGAAATGGGGCTCAAAAGAGACTTGTAAAAGGAGAAAAAGAAGAGAAGTAGAACTGTCCCGGAACCAGTTTATGGACAGTTCGCTCGAGCGAACTTGACAGGTCACTCGAGCGACCTGTCCAGGAAAGGGATTCGTTCCATCTAGAGGGCAGTTTGCTCGAGCGAACCCTCCCAGAACTCATTCCAGAGAATGGTTAGTTAGAGTAAAGTGAAATTTCGCTCAAGCCAACTTGAACTAGACGAGTTCGCTTGAGCGAACCCTTCCAGAAAGTCATTCCAGAGACCACTTCGCTCGAGCGAACCTCTGGTCTGTTCGAGCAATGGGTACTGTTCATCTGGGGCTATTTTGGGACTTTTTAAATGAAATATTAAAATGATTGAGAGTGGTTTGTTAGTTGCCTATTGTGATGAGAAAAATTATAAACTTGTTTGAAACCCATTTAAGAAAGAAGCCACATCACGAAGACTCATTTGAATTTTTAAATTCATAAGGTGATTATAAGGAGCCCGGAATGTCTCCAAACTCAAGGAGTACCAAGTTATTATTAAAATCGACATACGAGACCCCTATTCACTTTGAACAAATCTTGAATTCTGATATTTTGCACGCAATTTCAAAAGTTAAATTATACCCTCTTGTTCCCGAGTTTTATACTACATGACTTGTTTATCCCCGAAAGCATTGATATTGTACTTGTTATAGTTGCTAGCCCGAAGTACATGACCGATATTGAAATGAAAGTTAGGCCTTTGAGCATCCTTGCCCCTCCCGATTATTTACTTGCACTTGATGTATTTATACATGTCTTGATTTTGTTATTTGACCTGTGAGTTGGCACCACTAAGCTTGGATAACCTTGCTGGTCTGATCCACCGACTTGGAGATCCCCCACTTGTCCCGCCAACTGCAGTTTGGATCCCGTTGCCCGGTTATTACTGTAGTCTTGTTCCGATGCCGCGGATTGCTACCGTGGTTCTCGATGCCCGGCTCGTTACCGTGGTCATGTCTAGTATTATTATATATGTATATGTAAATTTCGTTGTACCTCCTCACTTCAGTGACTGAAGTCAACGCCTTGATATGCTCTTGTCACTTCGGTGATAAAGGACTTAGCTTCGTGTGGTTGTCATCTTGCTTGTTTCCCGTTTCCTTGGTTACATTTACATGTTTTATCTTGTACATATGTTTTGAATAAATAATTCATTTCTTTTATGAAAGTTATCGTTTAAACAGGTTTTTAATATTTTCCAAGGTAAATGTATTTATTATTGAATTGTCATATCTTTTCACCCACCTGCCAGACCATCGTGTCTGGTCCATTTTATTTGGTACTCAGGTCCAGTCGTTGGTTATCCCAAGGAGGAGCACGAGGAGGCGGTCGGTGAACCGCAGCGCTTAGTTGAGTAGCACGCCGATGATATCGTCTAGACATTCGGTTGCCTCGAGATACGATTCATTTTGGGGTTTATGGATAACTTATTCTTTTGGGAAAACTGCTTAGTTGTATTGGCCTTTGTTGGCCTCTATTTTTGAGAATGTAATTAACTGATCTTTTGTATAAACTCTAACTTTATACTTTTAGAAAATGCTAACATAATCATTGCTCATTCTAATACTTGTTATAAATGTGTTATCAGTCATGCCATTATGGATATGAATGTGTGAATTAGATTTGCTATACGCTTCCGCATTTAAAAGAAATATTTATGTTGTTGTGATATCCTCACCACGGACACCTGTGGGAAATCACGTGCACGAGTAATATCTTATCTTTTATTGACCCGTAGACGTATTAACAAATTTATTATATGTCTTATGGCATTAACCATTCATTCATTTATTCTTTAATATCATTATCCAAACATAAGTCCCGATCCCAGATTAGCCGAGCTTGACCCAGTCCGGGGTCGCGACCGACTGGTATCAAAGCGAGACATGTTTTAGGCAATTAAAAAAAACTAGAAATCCTAAGGATGTGGCGAGGATTCGTTAGAATTTCCGTTAGCTAGCATCGTGTGAGCAATGTGTGACCCTTTATTTGTTATTATGTGTTAACAACTTATTTTGCAGCATTATGCCACCTCATAAGAGACCACTAAACGGCAATCCCGCCGCAAGCAACAGAGATCATACAGGGCCAGTTGAGGAAGATATAGTTGATAACACCATGCAGAATCAATTTCAACAGATGATGCTAGCAATGCTTGATCATCAGCGTCAGGCAAATGAAAACCAAGCTAGACTACAAGAGCAGATGCTTAAGAAGGATGAAGATCAGGCTAGAGAGTTGGCAGAAATGCAGAGGCGGTTGTTAAAGATATTGCAAAGAATGCCTGAACTAGTTCAAGCTCAACCCGCAATAGTCATAAACTAAAGGGAACATGACCCGAATGCATTATTTCAGAACTTTCAAAAAGGAGCTCCAAAAGAATTTATCGGGACAGAGGATCCCTTGGCAGCAGATGACTAGCTAGAACACACAGAGAATATCTTCTAAGTCTTCCAATGTACGGGAAGAGAACGAGTACAACTTGCAACATCTCTCTTTACCTGTTCAGCGGATATTTGGTGGAAGACCGTCAGAGAAGAATACAGAACTATGGCTGACGCAGTGGCTTGGGCAAATTTCAAGAAACAATTTGGGGATAAGTATGTACCCACTCATATCAAGAGACAGAAGGTCGTAGAGTTCCAGCAGCTTGTCCAAGGGAATATGACAGTTCTCGAATATCTCACTAAGTTTGAGAGATTGTCTAGATATGCTCCAGAATTAGTGGACACGGTAGAGAAGAAGATAGCCAAATTTTTAGAAGGACTTAACCCCATCATTGAGAGAAATGCGACGGGGGTTGTACCACCTACAACCTTTGAAGAGGCTGTTAAGAGAGCCTACAAATTTGAGAACTTTCATATCAAGATCCTCAGAGTTTAAGGAAAAGGACAAGCTCATTGACAAAACCACCAGCAGAAGAACCAGCAGCACAAGAGGCATAGGCCAGATCAGAATACTCAGAATCAGATAGTTTGTATCCACTGTGGGAAAAATCATGAGAGTACTTAGTGTCGTACACTGACAGGAGCATGCTTTAGGTGTGGTTCGATGAATCATCAGATGAGGGACTGTCCAAGACAGAACAGACAGAATCAACAACAACTGAAAGTCCGGGATCCTAACCCTAGAGGGGGGGGGGGGTGAATAGGGTGAGCTTCATTTATGACCAATTTTAACCAATTTTAACTTCTTTAAAATAAACTAGTCACAAGTGGTGATTACAAATAAAATGCGGAAGCTTAATAAAAACAATCACCACAAAGCAAGCACCATCACACAAGGATTTATAGTGGTTCGGCCTCAATGCCTACATCCACTGCCGGCTTGTGATCCAACACCCCACCGGATTTCCACTATTTATGCTTTTCAATAGGCTAAGCAATAACCTTTACATTATGCTTTCCAAGGCTTAGCAATAACCTCTACAATGATGTTTTTCAAGGCTTAACATCAACCTATACATTATGCTTTTATAGGCTAAGCAATAACCTCTTCAACCACAAGGTTGGTTATCTCTCTAAGTAGTGTCTAACATACACTTGATGGAGATACAATGATAGCTCAATACAATGCCTCTTAATTAGGCGGATATAAAAGTGAAAATCTAATACACACACACACTATGAATGCAAAGATGAAAGCACATGAGGTGTGTGTGTGATGTCCTCAATCAATTTGAAAATCAAAGCTCATAAATGTATGCCAAAGGCTTTTAAAAGTTTTAGCTCATAAAAACATTTATGATTGAGGTAGTAATGCTAATCACATGTTTAAAAACAACTTGTAAAAGATTCAACAATCTAGTTCAAGCAAGTTGTGAAAACTTAAGAACAAAACATGTGATGCATAAGGATTTCAATCAATTTAACAATGTAGCTTAATATATGTATGCTTTAAAGCATTTGAAAGTGTAAAGCACAAAAATAGATTTGATTGAAATCAAGGGACAAATTACATGTACTTAAAATACAACTTGAAAATGATATACCTATCAAAGCTAAGCAAGTTGTGAAACTTTAAAACAAAGTACATGTGAAGTTGTTAAATCCAAAACATAAGATATATTTTGAAAGTGATTTTCTTATGATGAAAAACAACAACCAAAGATTCAACCAAGTATATGAATCATGTTACATATAATTTCAAAGATTCTTTCATTAACATGATCTACTTAGATTTACCAAATAAAGTACTACTTGGATTGAATCAAATGGTGATGCATCCAAAACAATAAATCAATTCAAAACATAAAACATGTTAAGGACACAAAAAATCATAGTTTATCATGCTAGAGAAGATTTACCAATAATTAAAGCTAAACATGAAAACATATGATTTGTGAAGTTGTTAAATCCAAAACATAAGATAGATTTGAAAGTGATTTTCTTATGATGGAAAACAACAACCAAAGATTCAACCAAGTATATGGATCATGTTACATATAATTTCAAAGATTTTTCCATTAACATGATCTACTTAGATTTACCAATTCAAGTACTACTTGGATTGAATCTCAAAGTGTTGCATCCAAAACAATAGATCAATTCAAAACATAAAACATGTTAAGGATACAACCAATCATAGTTTATCATGCTAGACAAGATTTACCAATAAATAAAACAAAGCATGAAAACATACGATTAGGAAAAGTAAAGCTTACTTAATGATTTAACTCCATGAAACCAAGCTTTAGCTTTCCAAATGTCCCTTAACCTTCCTTAGCTCATTCCCTTTGTTTGGCCTCAAAAACATCTCAAGGAGGGCCTCTTTGTTCCTCAAAATTTCTATGGAATGAGCTTTTTTTTATACCAAAAATGCCCAACGGCTAGTCCCGGTCGACCTGGTACACTGCCCGGTCGACCGGCCTTCAACGGTCAAAAAACTGACCGTTTGAAAGAGAGCCTAAAGGCTCTTTCCCGGTCGACCGCGTAGTGTGGCCGGTCGACTGGGTCCATGGGCCGGTCGACCGGCCGCACTGCGCGGTCGACCCGGGCCTGGGACCATTTTTCCCACAATTTGCATATTTTAAAGATTTTTCTTGTGGGAACTTTTGAGCCATTAAACCAAGCTTGGAAACATGTTTTAAATCAACTAAGTGGTTTAAAAACATGAAACACAAAAAGCCTAAAATGATTCAAAAACTTTTAAAACCAAAGGCTTGCTTGATTTCTAAAAAACTCTTTTAAAAAACAAATGCATCCAAGATTAAAACCAAAACATGCATAAATCAATACTTTTACAACTCTTAAAAACAATGCATGTATAAAACATGATTTCAAGATTTCTCAAATCAATGCATATGTGTGCAAATCAAATGATGCTTGAATGATAATGCATCCATCAAATTGCAAATACAAAATCCCTAACAACAACATGAAGTACAACGTCCAGCACCACCTCAAAATGCACTGGTTATCCAAAACCAGGCAAGGCCACTTCAGCAACAAGCACCACAGCAACAGTATAGACCTCAACAGTAGCAACAACAAGCCCGTCAACGAAGGAAAAATCAAAATCAACATCCTCCACAACAGAACAGAAATACACAACAAGGCAGACCACAGCAGGCTCAGAACATGCCACAGCAGCGAGGACAAGTATATGCGGTCAATAGAGCTGACGCAAAGGCAGCGGGCATTATAATGGAAGGTACACTCCTTGTTTGTGGGATTAAAGCTAGGATTTTATTTGATCCTGGCTCTACACACTCGTTTTGGTCCCATGCATTTTCTAAGTTGATTGATGTGCACGCTAGAGAACTTGAGTATATTTTGACTGTGGTCACTCCAGTAGGTAAACAAGTTGTATGTACCACTTATCACCCTAGTTGTACAGTTCAGATAGGAGAAGTGGTTTTAACCCCAGATCTCATTTTATTGGAGATGTATGATTTCGATGTCATCGTAGGGATGGATTAGTTGGCAGGGTATCATGCACAATGGATTGTTTCCATAAAACCCTCACATTCAAATTGGATAAAACACCAGCAGGAGTGTTGTTTTAGGGAGAGAAGAGTATTCCTAGTGCAGAGTTTATTTCAGCATTAAAGGTTGATAGACTTTTGAAAAGTGGATGTGAGGCTTATTTGGCATTTATCACGGAGGATAAACGGTCCCAAGGGGTGGAGGAGATCCTTATTGTTTGGGAATTTCTAGATGTTTTTCCAGAAGAGATTCCGGGATTACCACCCATTAGAGAAATAGACTTCACTATTGAGCTATTACCAAGGACCGCTCCAATATTCATTGCACCTTATAGAATGACTCCGGCGGAATTAGGAGAATTGAAAACACAATTGCAAGAATTGTTTGACAAAGGTTTTGTAAGACCGAGCATTTTATCTTGGGGGAGCTCCAATTTTGTTTGTCAAGAAGAATGATGGTTCGATGAGAATATCTATAGATTACTGAGATTGAACCAAATGACCATCAAGAACAAGTATCAATTGCCAAGAATAGATGAACTGTTTGATCAATTACAAGGTGCTTCATGTTTTTCGAAAATTGACTTAAGATCCGGTTACCATCAGCTGAGAGTCAGAGAATCAGATGTATTGAAGACGGCTTTCCAGACAAGATATGGTCACTATGAGTTCCTTGTTATGCCATTTGGATTGACTAATGCACCAACAATGTTCATAGCATAAATGAACAAGATATTTACATAGTACTGGATCAATTTGTTGTAGTGTTCATTGATGATATTTTGGTGTACTCCAAAACCAAAGAAGAGCATGAAGAGCATTTGAAGATAGCATTGCAACTTCTGATAGAGAACCAATTCTATGCAAAGCTCAACAAATGTGAATTCTGGCTAGAGCAAGTAGCATTTTTGGGACACATCATCTCCAAGGAAGGATTGTCAGTAGATCCGTCCAAAATTGAGGCAGTAGTGAAATGGGAAAGACCAAAGAATGTGTCAGAAATCAGAAGTTTTCTAGGATTGGCAGGGTACTACCGAAGGTTTGTACAAGGACTTTCGTCGATTGCGTCACCGTTGACGAAGTTGACAAGAAAGAATGTACTGTATGCGTGGACAGAATAGTGTGAGACTAGTTTCCAAGAGCTAAAGAAGAGATTGACTACAATACCAGTCATTACTTTGCCATCCGGAAGCGGCGATTTCACCATTTTTACCGATGCTTCGAATGTTGGACTTGGTTGCGTTTTGATGCAAGATGGAAAAGTGATAGCTTAAAGATCTCGGCAGTTGAAAAACCATGAAAAAAACTATGCAACCCATGATCTTGAGTTGGTAGCAGTTGTTTTTGCACTAAAGATGTGGAGACACTACCTCTATGGAGAGAAGTTCGAAGTCCACTCTGACCACCGCAGCTTACAGTATTTGTTTTCTCAGAAGAAATTGAACATGAGGCAGAGAAGATGGATGGAATACATCAAGGATTATGATTTTCCAATCAAATATCACCCGGGGAAAGCTATTGCAATTGCTGATGCCTTGAGCAGAAAGTCAATAGACTTGGCAAATCTCAGTGGCACTTGTATTTTTTAGCAATTTAAAGAATTGAGAATAGATTTACAGCCACTGAAGAAGGGTGTAGTTTTGGCTAACATGTTAGTGTCAGAGCATTCCTTCATTCAAAAGATCAAGAATAGTCAGTTGAAAGATCCAGAGTTGGCCAAGATTTCAGAGCATATAGCAGACCGTCCTGACTTCCGTATTGTAGATGGAGTTTTGTACTACCGTGACCGTCTGTGAGTGCCTAACACTGAAGATTTGAGGAATGACATTATGACCAAGGCTCACAGTTTAAGGTATTCAATGCATCCAAGCAGTACGAAGATGCATCAGAATTTGAATGGCAGATTTTGGTGGAACAATATGAAGAGAGAGATTGCAACATATGTCTCTCGATGTATGACATGTCAGTTGATAAAGTTTGAACATCAGAAGCCTCCAAGGTTATTGCAACCGTTAGAGATTCTGAAATGGAAATGGGAGCACATTACCATAGATTTTATTTCGGGATTACCGAGGACCAACAGAGGCAACGATGTTATATGGGTCATTGTGGACCATCTCACCAAGTCAGCTCATTTCATTCCTACGAAGACAGGAAAGAAAATGCATATGCTACTATTGGCAGAGTTGTTTGTTAATGAGATTGTCAGCAGACATTGTCAGCCAGTATCTATCACATCTGACAGAGACAACAGATTCTCCTCGAGATTCTAGAAGACATTGCATGAATCCATGGGTACGAAGCTACAGTTCAGTACAGCTTACCACCTGCAGACAGATGGTCAGTCCGAAAGAACCATTTAGACTCTTGAGGATATGCTTCAGGCTTGTGTATTGGATTTTAAGATTCAATGGGATGAGACTTTACCGTTGTGTGAGTTCGCTTACAACAACAGTTATCACTCGAGCGTTGGAATGACGCCTTTTGAGGCATTATATGGCAGAAGGTGTAGAACACCTGTGTGTTGGGAAGAAGTCGACACCCACAGTTTCCATGGATCAACCATAGTGAGTGAGACTAGTGACAAAGTCAAGTCGATTCAAGAACATCTGAAAGTAGCTCGGAGTAGACAAAAGAGCTATGCAAACTCTCACCGAAAGGGACTTACAGTTCAAAGAAGGAGACAAGTTTTTTCTTGAAAGTGTTACCGTTTAGAGGAACATTGAGATTTGGACAGAAAGGCGAGTTATCTCGGAGATACATCGGACCATACGACATTGTGAGCAAGATTGGTGACTTGGCTTATAGATTAACCTTACCACCCGAGTTTTTCGGCATACACAACGTCTTCCATGTGTCAATGTTGAAGAAGTGTGCCCCCGATCCTTCACATGTACTCCAGCATGAACCTTTTGAAATCTGAGAGGATGCTACATATGCAGAAAAGCTTATTCAGATCATCGACACGAAAGAGCAAGAGTTGAGGACACAGACTATTCAGTGGGTAAAAGTACTTTGAGAGAATCAAGGACCGGAAGAAGCAACGTGGGAATTACGAGATCAAGTACAGAAGAAATATCCACATCTACTACCTGAGGTGAGTTTTATGTTTCATTTGGAGGACCAAATGTTCTAAGGGGTGGAGGATGTAAGACCCCGACCCGAGTGACCTCGATTAGTATTAATAAGTTGTGTGTTAGTCTTAAGCGTAATTAGTGTATTTTGGTTAATTTGAGATTAGAATAGCTTTTGTTATAGTTTTGGAAAAATTTGAGTGCCTTAGTACTTGGTGGGACCCTTTGGAGGTTCCTTTTATGACCTTGCGTATACTTGGGAGATTATCAGACATTCCAATGAATTGCATTTTAATCCCATTTTACTCATCTTGTTAATCTCTGCAACTTTCATGTTGATCATGTTCCCATTTGAGACCTCGAAACCTGACTTTCCTAATTTTGAGGACAAAATAGTCTTTTCACACTAAATCTGTACCCAAAATTTGATATTCTGGAAACCCGCGAAACATAAACTTTTTAAAAACTAGAAATTTCAACGAACAATTTTCCCGTCTTCGTCCAATTCGTTCGAAGTCCCCAAAACCATGATTTCAGCCCACAAAGATTTCAAGTGGTGGAGCCCACTCTTGACTTGTATATAAACACAACTCTCTTCTTCTTTTCCCTTTTTACAGCATAAGGCTTAAACTTCAAGCTAGGGTTTCTCCTTTCCCTTCTTCCTCTTGCTCTTCCATCTTCCAATCTCCACCAAACCTTTACCATTAGAGAAATGCTTGTCTTCACTCTCTTCCTCTCCTTGAGAGCTACCTCTTGATACCATTTTTGAGGAAACCTCTCCTTGAGAGCTACCTCTTGATACCATTTTTGAGGAGCTAATCTTGTCTATTTGGGAGCCTTACATGTAAGCAATCTCTCCCTTTCTCTTTGATGTGTGTTTTTCTAGCCTTTGAGAGCTCATTTTTCATTATTGTGAGCTTTCCTTCTTGATCTTTGTTTTAAGTCATTTTAGGGTTTGTTTTGGGGGTTTTTGTATAGCTTTTGATCTTGACTTGGAGGAGGTGATTAGAGGCTTGATTTGCTTGATTAGAGACCTAAGGCAAGTGGATGATTTGATATTTTGAGCTTTGAATGGTCTTTATTAGAAATATGATGATTTATTATTCATTTTTTACTTGCATTAATTTTTGAAATAAATGCACTTATGAGTCTTGATGGTTTGTTAAACTATTAGGAAAGGTAGCATTTATAACCTTTCATTTAATGCTTGTTTTTTTGACTCAATCAAATGTTAGTGATTGTCAAATTTATTCTTTCATTTGTGGTTAAATGTGGTTGAGAAGGAGTTGGATGGATGGTTGTTTATGGAGGATTGAATGGTGTTTTGAATGGTGTTTGAAAGTAGTTTGAGCCTTTTAACTTGATGGAGAAATGGGGCTTAAAAGAGATTTGTAAAAAGAGAAAAAGGAATAGAAGCAGAACTGTTCCGGAACCAGTTTCTGGACAATTTGCTTAAGCGAACTTGACAGGTCACTCGAGCAACTTGTCCAGGGAAGGGTTTCATTCCATCTAGAGGGCAGTCAAGCGAACCTTACTCCGCTCGAGCAAACCCTCCCAGAACTAATTCCAGAGAGTGGTTAGTTCGAGTAAAGTGAAATTTCGCTCTCTAACCTGAAATGGAAGTCCGCTCGAGCAAACCCTTCCATAGACCACTCCACTCGAGCGATGGGTACTGTTCATCTGGGGCTATTTTGGGAACGAAAATGAAATGTTTAAATGATTGAAAGTGGTTTGTTAGTAGCCCTATTGTGATGGGAAAGCTTATAAATATTGTTTGAAACCCGTTTGAGAAAGCAGCCATATCACGAAGACTCATTTGAAATTTTAAAAATTCATAAGGTGTATAAGGAGCCCAGAATGTCTCCAAACTCAAGGAGTACCAAGTTATTATTATATTCGACATACAGGACCCCTATTCACCTTGGACAAATCTTGAATTCCGATATTTTGCCCATAATTTCAAAAGATAAATTGTACCCTCTTGTTCCCGAGTTTTATACTACATGACTTGTTATCTCCGAAAGCATTGATATTGTACTTGTTATAGTTGCTAGCCCGAAGTGCATGACCGGATATGAAATGAAAGTTATGCCTTTAAGCATCCTTGTCCCGGCCGGTTATTTACTTGCACTTGATGTATTTATGCATGTCTTGATTTTGTTATTTGACCTATGAGTCGGCACCACTAAGCTTGGATAACCTTGTTGGTCTGATCCACCGACTTGGAGATCCCGCACTTGTCCCGCCAGCTGCACTTTGGATCCCGCTGCCCTGTTATTACCGTGGTCTTGTTCCGATGCCGCGGATTGCTACCGTGGTTCCCGATGCCCGGTTCGCTACTGTGGTCATGTCTAGTATTATTATATATGTATATGTAAATTTCGTTGTACCTCCTCACTTCGGTGACTGAAGTCAACGCCTTGATATGCTCTAGTCACTTCGGTGATAGAGGACTTAGCTTCATGTGGTTGTCATCTTGCTTGTTTCTCATTTCCTTGGTTACATTTACATGTTTTACCTTGTACATATGTTTTGAATAAATGATTCATTGCTTTTATGAAAGTTATTATTTAAACAAGTTTTTAATGTTTTCCAAGGTAAATGTATTTATTATTGAATTGTCATATCTTTTCACCCACCTGCCAGACCGTCGTGTCTGATCCATTTTATTTGGTACTCAGGTCTAGTCGTTGGTTATCCCAAAGAGGAGCACGAGGAGGTGGTCGGTGAACCGCATCGCTTAGTTGAGTGTCATGCCGATGATGCCGTCTAGACATTCGGTTGCCTCGAGATACGATTTATTTTGGGGTTTATGGATAATCTATTCTTTTGGGAAAACTACTTAGTTGTATTGGCCTTTGTTGGCCTCTATTTTTGGGAAATGTAATTGACTGATCTTTTGTATAAACTCTAACTTTATATTTTTGGGAAATGCTAACATGATCATTGCTCATTCTGATACTTGTTATAAATGTGTTATCAGTCATGCCATTATGGATATGAATGTGTGAATTAGATTTGCTACACGCTTCCGCATTTAAAAGAAATATTTATGCTGTTGTGATATTCTCACCGCAGACACCTGTGGGAAATCACGTGCACAAGTAATATCTTATCCTTTATTAACCCGTGGACGTATTAACAAATTTATTATATGTCTTATGGCATTAACCATTCATTTGTTTATTCTTTCATATCATTATCCAAACATAAGTCCCGATCCCAGATTAGGCCAGCTTGACCCGGTCTGGGGTCGTGACAGAACCCGATCTGAATGTATTCCATTTTAAATTTGAGGCTAGTTGTAGGCCTATTTGCATGGTGTCGCGACCCCGGACCGAGGCCGCGACTTAATGGTGGTGATGATTTGATTAACCTCCCACAGGTTTCCGCGGTGAGGGTTCCGAAAAACAAACACAAGGAACAACCAACTCACACGATCAAGTATGCGGAAGCGCGTGGCAAATCACATCTTATTAAATCATGTCATAATATGAACATAATGACATCGAGACATAATATCAGAATGAAGACATAACAAGGCATTCCCATAATAATTCAAGTTGCAAAGTTAACAAAGTATGTTAAGTTATTACAATCCCCAAAATAAGAGGCCAACATAGGCCAATACGATACCAAAAGTAATATAAAACCCAAAAAGTGATCCATCCATTCTCATGACCCGTCCCGACGTCTAGATGACATCGTCGGGTTGCCACTTACGAGCTAAGGTAGGCTCAACAGCCTCCTCCTGGCACTCCTCCTCAAAGGGATAGCCTCCTGCACCTGGTCACCAAAATACAAGCATCAAACACGACGGTTTGGCAAGAAATCATTTTAAGTGAAAGCATGAAAAGCATTGTTTAATCGAGAACATAAAGAAATACTTTACTGAACGTAAAACAAATACTTACGAAACACTTTTCTAAATCAAAGACAAACTAACATGAATGCATAACATATATATCATGAATCGTAAATCCACAAAGAGCCCATCATTTCTCTATCATTTATAATGAAAAGAGTAAGCACGCACGACAAGCACGAATATACATAGTATAACATGACACGATTCCCACAAATATGGGATTCCGGCCGCGGAATCGGACACGCACGATGTGTAATAAATACACGACTAATCTGCAGTTAGTTCACATGTTTAAGGACCCCCAGATAGTGGATCAGACTGAAAGGGCAGTCCAAGCTCTGTGGTGTTCACTTGAGTTCACGAATGCACAAATCACGCAAAACACGATTCAAACATATCGAAAATAAAAGGGAAAATCACTTGTCACGGCAAGACGAGGCACGACTAGCAAAATGCATAATATATATGCTCACAACTTATAAGTGATCCCCATTTTATACTTGAAAACACATCTTAGAACGAGCTTAAATACTTGACTTCAAAGCAAGTACACGATATAACTTGCGGTATTAAATCAACGCTCAAAACACGATAATTTCATCAAGTACGTGCTTAGGCTATTCATTGACCCTTGTGTGATTGGAACTCTATCATTAAAATACTAGGATTGGTGTCCCCGAAGTTGGTACATATCGTGGAGTTCCATTCACACAATGTCAAGTTAAAGTCCTTAATATAGCCTAGTTTTCAAATTTTTAAAGAATGTGCAAATGGGCAAAAATCCTCTCAAAAAGGGGAAATTCTAGTTGGGCCGGTCGACCTGGCCCTTGGCCGGTCGACCGCGTACACAGTGAGCCCGGTCGACCGGCCAAGGCCCGGTCGACCTGCAGTTGTAAATTAAATAGGTGCACAGTGTTTTGGTCAGGTTCCAGAGAACCTGACCCTGTGTCGCCAGTCGACCGCGCCCCTGGCCGGTCGACCGCGTGAACTGGGGAAACAGAAATTCCCGCAGTGCAGCAGGTCATCCAACTGGGACCTAATCCAGTGTCCCCGGTCGACCGCGCCCCTTGGCCGGTCGACCGCGTGAACTGCGGAAATCAGAACCCAGTTCTGATTTCTGCAGTCAGTGGTCCATCCTTTCCTTCCTTTCTCTTCTACATTCTTTCCAACCTAATTAGCAAATTTGATACATGAATATAACATGCTATCAAGGCTCACATTGGGGCATTTATTTCAAACTTAAATCAAGTCATTAACATAGAAACCCATTTCATAATCCTTCAAACCCATTCTTATCAAAACAAATCCAAACTTCAACAAGAGCAAGGCTTAATTAAAAGTAATGAAATCTGAAAGTTTGGAAAGCTATTTGGCATGCTTGCATTCTCTAAAACAAGATCATAACATGAAAGTCTAGTAAAACAAGCATTAATACAAATGACAAATCCATGATCACACATGCATATCAACTTAAATAGATTACTTGCCTTAGCCAAATGAAAACAAAACTCTTCTCCAAGCACTCCTAACCAAGATCCAAGCCAAGAACTACAAAAATCCCATGAAGCCCATTCAAAAACTCACCCAAAAATGCAACCAAGCAACCCATTTCGAAATGGGTGCTACAAGTTAGGAAAACATGATCTTTAGGAGTAAAAGGAACTCCATTGAAGAGATGGGTTGGAGCTCTTACCTATGGATGCCCAAACAAGAAAAGAGGAAGGAAATGGAGATCTTTTCCACCAAGAAACTTCAAGAAAATGGCATCAATGGAAAGCTTGGCTTGAGAGGAAGAAGATGATGGTCTTAGAATTCCATTTGGAAGCTCCTAGCTCATGCATTCAAGAAGAGAAGAAGAAGAGGAAAAGAGGGTTTTCAACCCTAGGTCAAGAAGAGTTGCTGAGATTTGTGGAATGGGGAAAGAAAGAGGGGAAAAGGGCTTAAGTGCTTGACAAGTGGGTCCCTTGAGTGCAAATCTTGCATGAGTAAAAACATGGTCTTGTGGGCCCCAAATGAAGTCGACGAAGAAGGATAAAACGATCCTTGAAATATCTAGTTTCCAAAAAGTATATTTTTGACATGGTTTTGGGATCTCGAAAATTGTGTCCAGATTTGAGTGTGAAAAGGCTGTTTTACCCTTTTTGGCCAAAATTTGAGTTTCTGGGCTACAAACATGAACGGGCTAAACACGAAAGTTGTACATAATCATAAAACCAATCAAATGAAATGAAAATCACGATTAACACAAAACCAAACACGATCTTCCCACGCTTGCACGTACACCCAGGCCTTCCTGAGTGTGCCTAGTTAACACACTAAACGTTCTCGAACTCCCCAAATCTATAACCATGACTAAAACTAATCACACTCTAACCCACGATAACTAAACCCGATCAAGACTAAGCACACACTAAGCAAACACTATTGGGTTAATCCTGGGTTGGGGTTTGACACATGGAGTGTAATAATAAAGTTCCAATAATCAAACTATTTAGTATGGAAACCTATGGGTTTTTTAGACTTCCAAAGTCATGTGTTATAATAATAGATTCGCCCAATGCAAAATCCATCTTACATAAAATAACAACTTTATCCCTAATTACAAGTTCCACTTTCTTAAGTGGAAATATCCTAGTTAAAGATGGTTTTCACCATGCGAATCACATGGCGGAGTCCACTTTTCACCAATCCAAACCGTGCACTAGAGAGAGAACTCCATGACAATCGCTGATCCCAGTGTTTGGCACTCATCCGAATAGACTGGACCATTAGATGAAGGGTCAATTTTTTTAAATATGAAACCGTTAAACTTGTGGGCCATAGATGAAAGGGTTAGGGGCATGGGATCTATAAGAACCCAATTTTAATTACTCTGATTATCGCTAATTAATAACATTTAGTGACTAATGGTGTTTGATTAGAGATTAATCCAGAGTTTCTTGGGATTAGAACTAAGTTTGATTTGGATCTGGAGAGTTTCGAGGAGTTTTGTGAAAATCTGACTTTTCTAGGTTAAGTTAGAATTCCGAGGTGTTTTACTGGGTATCTTGGGAATTTCATAAAAATTGCTTCTTGAGCTCAAAACTTAGGTCTTGACATGCTCAATATTTTTCATGATGAGCCCGAACTCATCCAAGGCCCAGAAGGCCTAATTTGGACCTTGACACACTTTTCGAGGTATATACCGCAGTTTTAAAAATCACATTTTCTGCCACCGATCTCTAAAAATTCTGATTCTTGGCTTGATGGAAACCCCTTCTCTAGACCTATAATTCTTCACCTTTGACCAGATATGTCCGGGGTCCCGAAGATCTTCGTTAGCTCATCCCAAGTTCAGTTAGAATGATAGCAAACTCACAAACTAAAGTTTTAAAAATATCCCACCAACCTATCCTTTCTCATTAAATGCCCACCTACTTCATTGATGAATTCCACCTACCACCACTACTAACCATTTACTACATTTCATCGGCCAGCACAAGGGAGTTGCCCTCTATCTCTACTCTTCTTCTCCTTGCTTCCCTTCTTCTTCCCTGGCGTGATGAAGAACTCCCCCTTGAAGGCTTCCATAGCAAGATCTAATCCTGCCAATCAATCCCCTGTTATCCTCACAACAACATATTCTGTTTTGGTGCGAAACCAGTAGTGGCAGCCCCTCCTCCGTCACCTTTTCCTTTCTTTGACTTCTAAGAGGTATGCCTCTTATATCCTTGTATGATTCTTGAGCTAGAACCATCTCTTCCTCACTTGTGTATTCTATTTTCGGGTGTAAATTTTGACAAAGAAATGGGTTTATGTTCGGGAGTTTTGGTGAGTGTTTGGGAAGAGGCAGCCCTTGATTTAGAAGCTTGGATTGACTGTGGTGAGGTTGGATTTGTTCTTGGTTTTGAGGCAAGTGTTTAAGCAAATTAGCATATGTTGCTTGGGTTTACATTGTCTTAATTAATATGTTAACAAACTTGTTATGAGTCAGTTTATAACCTATATATTACTTGTTTATCAATCTTGTGGGGGGAAATTTGAATACGCCTTGGTTGGGTTTGGGGTCGAAACCAACCCAACCTGCCATGAATAGCCTGACCCAAAGTGAAAGATGATTCGAATGGGCCTAGGACAGCTGGGGAAAGAGAAGAATTAAGACCTAGATTGGGAGAGAAACGTCCCATGACCCAGCGGCCCAACCGTTACTAGTTACAACATGAAGAAGGTGGGAATGTGTGCTGGGAGGGGGGTGGAAATCCAGGAAGAGATCAAATAAGGGGGAGAGAGGATCCATGAAGAGGTATGCTGAAAATTCTAACCCAATTGATAGAGAAAATTCCCCAAGTTCCATTACTAACTTGAGCATCGGAGGGACCTCGGTCGCACCATCCGATCGAGCTTTCACTGTGTTTGTCTTTGAAACAGGAGACCTATCCAGAGACATTGCGCAAAAAAGAATAAGGAAGACTGGCATCGCATCGACGGGCCAAGCTAACCTATCCATCTTTGGCCCACTCAAAAACTGATCTTACAATTGGCGTCGTCTGTGTGAAACGAAGGAGGGAAGAAACCCATTGACGCTTCTTTTTGTTGGGAAAAATGGCAAATCAAGAACATAATCCAGAATCGCAGCCTCAGACTGGACAACCTCTGCCTCAGGGGGAGGAAGCCCAGGTCAAAGGACATCGAGAACGGTCGGGAAAAGATCCTTTGATCAACCGCTCTGATGGGGGGAGTTTTTTTAATATGTCCCATGTACGGAAAGCGACAGGACCGTCCCTTCTGCAGACAAGAAAAGACGGGTCCGATCTAAGGTTTACCGCGCCGGCCCGAGCCACGGGATAATCTCACCTTTCGTGGACAAATTGCAAGGGGAAACACACCAGAGGCAGAGCCAAGGCCTCTCAAGGCGTGTCCTGCCACGAGACACGTATGCCCAGCTAGAACAAACCTGTAGAGATGCTATTCAAGACCATACTAAGGGAGTCAAGCTACAGCAGGAAAAAATCAATTGCCTGCTATTGGAATTGGAGGCCGCGAGCAGGGACGTTCCCCAAGCCATGAAAATGCTCGCGAGATGCGAAGGATGGAGCATCGTGGACGCACAGTTGAGCGAGAACTCAAGGACCACCACTTCGAATCAAGAGCTTGGCGGAGTCGAGCTAATGCCAGAACATGCGATGAAGGAAGCAAGACATCGAGTTCCCAACCCCAGAGGGAAGGGAAAATCGAAGTCCGAGCACGATGCATTAAGGATGGAAGAGCCCCGATGAGGAAGACATCCCCGTGAACTTGTCGAGGAAGATATACAAGCCCTTCTAGAAAAGGCGCTAGCAAATCATAAGCCCAGTTAAGAGGCTCCAATCCGAGCAAGGTTCCTTAGAAACACTCAAATTTTCGAGTCTCCATTCTCAAAGGGAATTGAAAAGGCGGATCCTCCTCAGTGGTTCTCGATTCCCAAGCTAAGAATATATTATGGAATCTCCGATCCCGCCCACCATGTCCAGCATTACCAGCATTCCATGGCATTATGGGTAGGGAACGAGCCTCTGATGTGTAAGGTTTTTCCTTCGAGTTTGGGAGACCTGGCTTTGAAGTGGTTCTCTCGCTTAAAGCCGAGGTCGATCAGCAGCTTTCACGAGCTTGCTAGGTCTTTTGTTACCTGATTCACAACAAATTTCAAGCATCCAAAGGACATTGGGGCATTGCTGTCTCTCAAAAAGCAAAACTCGGAGAGCCTGAAGGAGTTCAACGCTCGTTATTGGCGCCTTTATATGAGGTGTAAGGGAGTAACGAGTAGGTAGCGATGGCGACCTTCAAAGTCGGGCTATCGAAGGAGAGTCAACTTCGCCAATCATTGATGAAGAGATCCCCAACAAAACAAGGGGAGCTGATGGAGTGGATTGAGGAGTTCACAAAATTGGAAGAATACATGGGAGCACCTGAGACAAGGTGGACTCGTCCGATGGAAGAAGGGTCTGGGAGGAAGTAAAAAAAGGATTCCAGTAAAGTCTCAGATAGAAGAACGGGTCATGCTGAGCCCGCAAGGGCAGCCTTTGAAGGGTTGTTCACGATTTTTAAGGATCCATTCTACAGGATCCTAACCCAGATCAAAGAAGTCGTACTTCAAAAGGCCTTTAAAGATGGTGAGCGGCCCCGGACGCCGGAATCTCAACCTATGGCGTTCTTACCACCGGGAGAACGATAATTTAACAGAGTTGCTGGATGTTTAAACAACATATGGAAGACCAGGTGAAGGAAAAACACCTGAAGGATTACATGGAGGATACACGCGCCAAAAGGGGTCGGGGAAGCTCGAATCAAAAGGAGATATGAAATGTAGTCGAAGATGGTGGACCTGTTGGGGTGATAGATGTGGTACATGGGGCGATAAATCCGACAGAGATGACGACCCAATCTGTCAGACCGCAAAGAGAGATGGTCGCACATTTGAAAGAGGTGTATCGGATGAGTGCCAAGCCGAGCTAAGTAAACAAATCTAGGCGAGGAAAGGCGGAGATTTCATTCTCCGATGAAGATTTGCGAGATGTGGTTCAGCCCCACAACGATGCCCAAGTACTAACTTTACGAGTACAGGGGTATGATGTACGGAGAATGCTCATAGATCCGGGAAGCTCCTCAGAAATAATGTATGACGGGCTATTTGATAGGCTCAGCCTAAAGCACTCAGATCTAAAGCCGACCTCGATACCTCTATTTGGATTCAGCGGCCAAGCTGTGCAGCCCATGGGCGTAATAACCGTGCAAGTCGGCGCAGGTCCCGTCCACTTAGACGTGGAATTCCTGGTGGTAGATGTGCCATCTCCCTACAACGCCATTATGGGGTGGACATGTATTCATCGCATGAGGGTGGTGCCATCAGCTTATCAACAAAAGATACGCTTCCCAATGCAGAAAGGGACCATGGAGATCAAAGGAGATCGGGCAGCTTCTAGAAGTTGTCTAATCGCGGCAATCAAAGGATAAGCAAAAATGATAGACGATGAAGGCTTATGTCCTGACAAGAATGCCGACCTTAAATAGAAATCACAGCTAGACTAGTTAGAAGGAGGAGAGCCATGTGCCGACCTGACCGAATCAGCTATAAAAGGGTTGCAGTGGATGGAGGGGATCCAGAAAGATACTAGATGATCGGGGCGTCGATAATGGCAGGAGAGCTTGACTCGGATCCTCAATCAAAGTTCTAATGTTTTTGCTTAGACTTCGTAAGAAATGCCGGGAGTTGATCCCGAGGTGATCAGTCACAAGCTGGGTGCGAACCCAAAGGTGAAGCCAGTGATGCAGAGATAGAGAAAACTGGTGCTAGAGCGCCGGATAGCAGTATGTGAGGAGGTTGATAAGTATTCGAAGTGGCTATCCCATATGGTGGTCGTGACAAAGAAGGATAAAAAATGGAGGATACGCGTGGACTTTACCAATCTAAACAAGGCTCGTCCTAAAGATAGCTTCCCGCTCCTAAA
This sequence comes from Camphora micrantha, assembly GCA_003546025.1. Classification (NCBI taxonomy): domain Eukaryota; kingdom Viridiplantae; phylum Streptophyta; class Magnoliopsida; order Laurales; family Lauraceae; genus Camphora; species Camphora micrantha. Next base: position 52,107 of record QPKB01000104.1, read on the forward strand.
AATTTACCAGCTAGTGGACTCCACAGCCGGCCATGAGTGGATGAGCTTTTTGGACGCATACCGAGGGTATCACAAGATTGCAATGGAGGAGGCCGACCAGGAGAAAACAACATTCATAACACCAAAAGGAACCTTTTGTTACAAAAGAATGCCTTTTGGCCTTAAGAATGTGGGGGCAACATACTAGAGGTTGGTGGCAAGGATATTCCAAGATTTGATCAGGAATACGGTAGAGGCCTATATTGCCGACATGGTGGTCAAAAGCAAGGAAAAGATTACACACGAGCAGGATTGGCGATCAATCTTCAGCATCCTGCGAAGATATAAGCTGAGGCTAAACAATTCGAAGTGCTCATTTGGTGCGAGCTTGGGGAAATTCCTTAGGTACATTGTTACCCATAAAGAAATCGAGGGAAACCCTGACCAAATTCAGGCGGTACAGAAGGTAGAGCTACCCAGCTCAAGGAAAGAGGTAAAAAGGTTGATAGGTATGCTCGTAACCCTAAATAGTTTTTTATCAAGAAATTCGGATAAATGCCGACCAATGTTCCTCTCTCTGAAAAAGAAGGCAGAGAAGGTATGGGACGAATAGTGTGATGAGGCTCTCACACAGATCAAACAATATTTGAGTTCCCCTCATGTGCTCTCTATTCCTAGCCTAGGGGAAGAGCTAGTTTTGTAACTGGCAATTTCCGAACATGCGGTTAGTGCAACCTTATGAGAGATCAAGGGAAACAACACCTACGTATCTATTTCGTCAACAAAACCTTGTTAGATACGGAAATGAGGTACCTACCATTGGAGAAGCTCGCACTGGCATTGGTGAGCGCAGCTCGAAAGCTTAGACTTTACTTACAGGCCCATAAAATTAGGGTATTAATCGAGCACCCATTATGAGCCATTTTGTAGAAAGCTGATCTATTTGGGAGGATGGTAAAATGGGCGATAGAGCTTGGTGAGCATGACATAAAGATAGCTCCTATAAGTGCTATAAAAGGCCAGGTGGTAGCTGATTTCATTGCTGAACTTATGCATAAAGAGGAACTGAAATAGGCGAGAAGAAGCAAGGAAAAAATAACTTGGTTGCCGACAAAGAATGGTAGCTATATGTGGATGGTGCATCCAATTCAAGAGGCTCGGGTGCTGGCATGGTGTTCATCACACTAGAAGGGACAATAATCAAAAGTCTTGTGACTCTAGGATTCGTTGCATCAAATAACGAGGTGGAGTATGAAGCACTACTGTCATGGCTCAGAACTGCCAAAGTGCTCATAATCAAGAAGCTGACAGTCCACTATGATTCGTAGTTAGTTGCCAATCAACTGACTGGAGAATACGCAGCTCACGATGATCAGATGATTGCATACGTCAGACAAGAACAACGCTTAATCTAGGAGATTGAAGGCATTAAAATCAAGCAGATTGGTCGAGAAGAGAATGCACATGCTGACAGCTTGGCCAGCTTAGCTACAGTGGTAAAATCTGAGCTAAGAAGAAAGATCTTCATTGACTTCCATTCATCGCCGAGCATAGGAGAACAGAGAATCATGTATACCGAACAAGAGGCAGACGATCCAAATTGGATGACACCAATAGTTGAGTACCTGAAGATGGATCGCTACCAGAAGACGGAAAAGAAGGCTGAAAGGTCAAAAGAAAGGCAACCAGATTCTGGTTGTCACCGGAAAACAGACTCTACCGGCGATCGTACTCAGGACCCTACTTGCACTGTGTGAACCTGGCTAAGGTTGAAAACCTGTTATGGGAAATCCATGAGGAGTCCTGTGGGGGCACGTTGGAGGACGAAGTTTGGCCCATCGAGCTATGTCACAAGGCTATTGGTGGCCTTATATGCAGAAGGACGCTCTACAGTTCGTACAAAAATGCAAGAGATGTCAACGCTTTGGCAAAGAGATTAATCAACCTGTCGAGCAGCTAAACACAATAGTGAGCCCATGGCCGTTCAACAAATGGGGGATTTACATTGTCAGCCCCATGCCAAGGTCGGCAGGTAACTGTCGATTCCTTATCATTGCTACCAATTACTTTACCAAGTGGGTAGAGGCGGAGCCCCTGGCCCACATTCGAGAAATTGATGCTAGGAAATTCGTGTGGAAAAATATCATTACTAGATTTGGAATACCCCGGGCATTGGTGACTAACAATGGAAAACAATTCGAGGGCAAGTCATTCAGGAATCTATGCGAACAATATAGCATCAAACATCTCTTTTCAACCCCTATTTATCCACAACGTAATGGCCACGCAAAAAGCTCCAACAAGACCTTGCTGGATGGCATAAAGAAAAGATTGGACAAAGCGAAAGGAGGATGGGTGAACAAGCTTCCTAGTGTCCTATGGGCCTACAGAACCACCCCGTGGAGGTCAACTGTAGAAAGTCCTTTCTCTCTTGCATAAGGAATGGAAGTTGTAATTTCCTTAGAGATTGGGTTACCGACTATGAGGACAAAGGCTCACAGTCACGAGCAAAATAAATGGAGGATTGCCAAATAGCTGGACATGATTGAAGAACAGAGAGAGCGAGCATTGATCAAGTAAGCTGCCTACCAGCAGCAGCTAGCTCGGAGCTACCAGAAGAAGGTATGAAAGCAAATCTTCAAGATCGGAGACCTGGTCCTGAGAAAAGTGCTTCCGAACACCAAGGACCCCAGCCACAGCAAGCTAAGACCGACCTGGGAAGGACCATGCAGGGTAACTTCAGTTGGGGAACATGTGTGTTGACACCAAAAATGTCACTTTGCCTCTTCAACATCAAGAAGCCACATGAAGCCGCATCCTGCCACAAACAGGCAATGTTACATCAAGCATCAAATTTTGCTAGAATCAAACAAAAATTACAAGATCCTTCAAAACAGTCATAAGAAGAGTACACATGAAGTTTTGAGTCATTTCAACATTATTTTGCCTAACTTCACTCTTCCAGCAGATGAACAAGAGCTCCCGGCGGCGACAGCGTTGAAGATATCAGATCTTCTATCAGAGTCTATGGATGGTCTCAAAGTACCTTCAAAAGTCTTCATGTCAAGTTTTAGGTCAAACCGACAACGTTTGACCCTACTCAACCACCGAGACCAACACTCATCAAATGAAGCAGATGGGTAACTTCAAAATGCTTCCAAAGGGCTACATGTCAAGTTTCATGTCATTTCGACAACATTTGACCAAACTTTAACTCTTAGAAGCTAAATCAGGCCTCCCAGCGGCGAAGGTCTCTGGGATCATGATTTCTAAATCGAAGCTAATGGATCGTCTCAAAATGACCCTAGTAGGCTCCCACTCAAATTTCAGGTCAATCGGACATCGGTTGACTGTATATCAAAGCACAGCATCTTCCTCACAATAAAATCAAGTCTACTGGCGACAGGACCCCACACGACTTTAAAACTCAAACAAAAGTATATGATTGGTCTTATTTATTGCTCAAGAAGTTTCACCTCAAATTTCAAGTCATTCCGACATCGTTTGTCCTAGTTTTGGCTTCTAACTGCAAATCGACAACTCTGCGCAACAAAGTCTTCGGCTTTCCTGGAAAATCAAAAACTTTGCGCTCTGATACACAAGGGGCTTCTCATCAAATTTTATGTAGGGAAATTAGGCCAAAATATGTAAAAAAAAGTCAGGAAAAATACCAAAGAAAAGGGAAATGGAAAAAACTGAGAAATGGCCTAAAATCGGCGACCAAAAGGGGTAAAAACCCCCATGGTCGCCGGCGAACCTGGAGATCTAGGTCGCCGGATTTTCGCTGAAAGACCATTTTTCGGTCCCTTTTCACGTTTCGAGATGTCCAGCCCCTGTGGTTTTCCAAAAATCTGACTTTCGAGGCACGGAATGCCTCGATCTTCGTCAACATTACGGATCCGCCGTCAAAAGTATGGAATCGTCATTGATTGCTTCGACATCACTAACCAACCGGCCAAGATAGTACACTTTTTGCCCGATCGATCGAGAAATCGACAAGATAGATGGTACTGGCCCACTGATACCGATCAATGTTTGAAGTTGCATGGTCATCAGACATAAATCAGCATGAAGATCCATTGGCGATCATCGCAAGAAGAATTTCAAACAATGCGGCATGGCCCGCGACTCTTCAAGCGCCTTGGCGACCACCTAATTCAGTTAATGACCCATTTTATGACAAGTTAATGCGGTCATCTACTCATTATTTTGGACGGCCCAATCAGAAGTAAGAATGAGTTACAAGTCAGTCATAACCATGGCATTAAATCATGTAACTCCTCCCATCATGGAGCGTAAAAGCTATTAAAAGCCCTTAATTCTTCATCGGCCAATTAGAAGCCAAGAAAAACGAGCTACAAAATAATGAATTAAAAACTTGTAACTCCTTCCATCATGTGGCTTTAATACATTTAAGTCTCATAAACCCATCTCATGGCCACCAAAAGCCTATAAAAGGGGGGTCATTCCAAGAAAAAAGAATCGGAATCCAGACAGAAAAATCCGGCGATCAAACCAAAAATACACGAGAAAACTCCGCTAAAGTTGTGACAACAATCTCTCCTCTGTTGAAGAAGTCTTGCACTGACCGCAACTAGAAGGAGACCAAAGTCCCTTGCCCCCCCCCCCCCCCCCCAAGGTCTTCTCCTTCCTCCTCTATGGCTTAGACGTGGCTTTTCAGCCCGTCTACTCTGCTTTTTATAGGATATAGGACCTCATCTTGGTCTTTATCCTCTAAAAATCTGAGGTTTAAGCCAAGCCAAGCAAATCAAGAGCATCCTTTGTTCTCATCTAAAGGATATTGGTGAAGTCCACATACGACTTGCAACCGTCAATCTGAACGAGTCCCCATAATCTCCTAAGAAGTTAGATTCTCTTTTCTTGCATTTCATTGTATTTGGTATTGTTAGAAGAGACATAAAAAAATCATAACTCTTGTCTTTCATTATTGATAAGAATTGTAAATCGCCTTTTACGGCAAACCAAATGAAATTACCTTTCACGGCATTCAAAACAAAATGTCTTTTTTCTTAAATATTTGTGCAATGAAAAACTAGAAAAAAGTTGATTTTCTTTTCAACTTATGAAGGTGGATCTACGGACCACCACTTGCAATTCCAAATAGAGTAGAAAATTTGGCATACCCATATAAAAAAAATGTTGATGCTCGCTTCGCCTTCGGTTGCGAAAGGGTTGTGTCACTAGTCACTACCTCGAACTGGGACCCGAGCCAAGCCGAGGGCCCGAGCCAGCACCACGATGTTTCCCATAGGTTCCCGTGGTGAGGATTCCACACATTCGAATCATCTCACGATCCCACATAAGAAATCGATCTGCGAAAGCGCGTGGCAAACACACAAGTTAATCACAAAAGAGATTGAGTATATAAGAACTCATATCAGAGAGAGAAGCATAACTAGCAAGCCCGTAGTTAAAGTTAAAAGTTGAACAACACACCAAACATAAAGTTAAGATTTACATGTCCCAAAAGATAGCCAACAAAGGCTAATAACAAGTTTCCCAAAAGTTAGTTGGTAAATCCCCCAAAGTGTTACGCATCTCAAGACCCAATCATGCTATAAATCAATAGTTTTGGAATTAATAAAACAACATGTACGATAAAGAGAATCCGAATAAAATAAAGAGTTTCAATGACAATATCATTTATAAGATCAGATGTTAAATCAAGATGACCATTCGAAAATAATACCTTGGCAACCACATGGAGCTATATTCTTCGTCACACAAAGTGACGAAAGCGCTCAAGATTCTCCGTCACTCATGGTGAAGGGAGACACTATATCATAATTGTAGTAGTCCAGTATAACTGAGAACCACACACGAGTCCCGCCACGGAACGGGCTAAACAAGCAAGTAAACATGTACTTATTTCCAAACTAATGTTGGACAAGATTTAAGGACCCAAGGCAGAGAATCAAACCGACAGTGGTCGTCCAAGCTGACTGGAGCTGACACGAAAATGCACACACTTTCAAAACAATGTTTGACACTTCCAAATTCAGGAACTACTCACTCTATATCAAGTACACACACGCTTGTTCACGAAAGTTCACGAATTAGTAGTCACGACACGATGTGTATAAAAACACAATTCACGGAATGATTCCCAAACGGGGTTTTAAATCAAAACCTTGGAAACATTCTTTTTAAGACAATACGAATCGCAAAACGAGAATTCGGTTTAGAAATTACAATTTCACATCACAATCCTCATCAATACCTTAAGACCATAACCGTCGAATCGTATATACTTTGAAATCCCATGTCGATCATTTGCTTAGATGGTGCCCAATTTTAAACGACATTAAAGATATCAAGGTGTACACATCAACCAGATAGGGTCCACAAGTTATTGGGAAAGAAAACCCCTCTATTCCTCTCATTTTCCAACAATTCTGGGGGAGGTCGGTCAATTGTCGGCTGACAGGCGGTGGGCTAGCCGACTGGTGACCGCCCCATCAGAACCTAAAATTATGGTTTAATGATATGGTGACCGCCTGCTAACCACTTAGTCAGTGGGCAGTTCAGTTTTTGAACTGTTTCATCCCCTTTCTTTCTCCAAAACATTTCTCTATTCAACCCCTCCTTTCCCTGCAATAAGCTGAGCTCAAAAGCTCCTCCATTTCATCATTCAACACTTCCAATATCACCAACCAACCTCCCTCAATCATTTCACAATTTCCAACAATCCAAGCATAAAAATACCAATTTAGATAAAACCATTATCAAACGGATTTCAATGAAATGAAACAAAACACATGAACATTAAAACATATGTTTAGTAAACTAAATTTCAAGACAAAATAAGATTAAACATAGGTGGCTCAAAAATAAGAAATTTAGAAAAAAAATCCATAAATCAACACATGCATATTCATATTTCATTCATTCACGTGCTTGGCTCAAAATGCACTCAGAGATGATCTCCCAACACTCCTCTTACAGCTGAACCTCCAATCTATAAGAGCTCCCAAGAAAAGAGTTCAAAATTAAGGAAATTTTTGAAAGAGAAAGGTTCCTCCTTAGGTAGCCTTGCATGCATGATATTGGAGCTCTAATGGACTCCATAAAGCCATGGTTGGAAGATGAAAACCATCACTTACCTCTAGAAGCTCTAACAATGGAGAAGAACCTCAAGAATAAAGCAATCCCAACTAAAATCCTTTGAAAATGGTACCAAAGGAAAGCTTGAGAGATGAGAAAGAGTTTGGTGAACTCAAATCTCCATTTTTGTCAAAGAAAGATCAACATGCAAAGGAGAGAAGTAGTGAAGAGTGGTTGAGTTTTTCTCTTGGCTCTTGGCTGGACTTAGCTGATTTGAAAGTATGAACTGAAAGTGAGAGAGAACACAGACATGGGCTGCATTTTGTGTTGGGTGGGGTGTGGGCCCCACCAGGCCAATTCACTTCAAGGGCTTGGAAACCCATCAAACGGGTCCTGGATGAGATCGATGAAAGAGAATAAAATGATCGTTGAAATATCTAGTTGCCAAAAATATAATTTTCACATGATTTTGCAAACATTGAAATTCATGCATAAATTTCGAGGTGAAAAGTCTGTTTTGTCCTTTTGGCTGAAAAATAGGATTTCAGAGTTTCGAAAACGGACGGAGAGAACTTAAAAGTTGTAAATGCTACTTTGACAAATCAAAGGAAATTAAAATCATAATTTTCCAAATCAAGAATAAATTATCCCCACTTGCACATGGGTCACACAGGCTACCCCCGGCCCATGTCTAGCTAAATCAATGGCTCTCAAAAATTCTCAAAGCTATGGAAAATCTATCGAGCTCGCAATCTACGCTAAACATCCACTAATCGAACTTAAGACCTAATCTCAGCTTAAACGACGCTAAACAAAGCAAACCTGGGTCGGGGTCTTACATCCTCCCCCCCTTAGAGCATTTGGTCCTCCAAATGAACACTAACGTCTGGTAACAAGTGAGGGTACTTTCTTTGAACTTAATCCAGTAGTTCCCATGTCGCTTCTTCTGACCTGTGGTTTTTCCCAATGTACTTTCACTCAATGGATTTTTCGTGTCCTTAGTTCATGCTCCTTCGTTTCAATGATCTTGACCAGTTTCTCCACATAGGTGGCATCTTCTCGAATCTCTAACAATTCATGTCGCAACACATGTGAAGAATCTTGGACATACTTTTTCAATGTGGAGTCGTGAAATACGTTGTGCACACCCGAAAGTTCTAGCGGTAAGGCAAGTTTGTAAGCCACGTCACTAACGCGACTCAAAATTTCATACAGTCCAATGTATCTCCTTGACAACTTACCCTTCTGCCCAATCCTCAGAGTTCCTCTAGCTAGTGACACCTTCAGAAACACTTTGTCTCCTTCTTGAAACTATAAATCTCTTCTGCGAACATCTGCATAGCTCTTTTGTCTGCTTCTGGCAACTTTAACCTTTCATGAATTAGTTGGATCTTATCATTTGTCTTATTAATCAATGTCGGTCCATGAAAGTTGCGCTCACCGATCTCTTCCCAACACACAAGAGTTCTGCATCTTCTACCGTACAGTGCCTCAAACGGTACCATTCCAATACTCGAGTAGTAGTTATTATTGTATGGAAACTCACAAAGTGGCAAGCTCTCATCCCACTGAGTCTTTAAGTCCAACACACAAGCCTGTAGTATGTATTCCAAGGTCTAGATAGTCCTCTCTGACAGACCATCTATCTAAGGGTGATATGCGGTATTGAACTAGAGCTTTGTACCCATAGACTCATGTAAGGTCTTCCAGAACCTTGAGACGAATCTGTTATCTCTGTCCAATGTGATCGAAACTGGTTGGCCATGATGGTTGACAATCTCATTAACAAATGCTTCTGCGAGAGGTGACATGTGCATCTTCTTTCCTGTCTTCATCAAAAGGAAATATGCTGATTTTGTGAGACGGTCAACGATAACCCATATCGCATTGTTCCCTTTGCTGGTAGTTGGTAAGCCTGAAATAAAATCCATCATGATATGCTCCCATTTCCACTTTGGAATCTCTAAAGGCTACAAAAGACCTGGAGGCTTCTGATGCTCTGCCTTTATCAACTGGCATGTCATGCATCGAGACACAAAAGCTGTTATTTCCCTCTTCATGTTATTCCACCAAAATCTATTCTTCAGGTTATAATACATTTTTGTACTCCCCGGGTGCATGTACTTCATGATGTGAGCTTCAATCATAATTTCATTCCTCAATTTATCAATATTTGGAACACATAATCGGTCACAGAAGTATAATACTCCATCCACAACTCGAAAATCCGGACATTCCGAGATGTGCTCTACAATTTTCGCCAAGCCTGGATCTTGCAATTGATTCTCCTTGATTTTCTAAATGAAGGTAGGCTCTGACACTAATATGTTTGCTAACATTACTCCCTTCCTTAATGGTTGAAACTTAACTCCCAAGTCTTCAAACTACTGAAATATACAAGCCCCTTACAAACTAGCCGTACTCCTAGACTTTCTGCTCAAAGCATCTGCAACTACATTAATTTTTCCTGGATAATATTTGATTGGAAAATCATAATCTTTGATATATTTCATCCATCTTTTCTGCCTCATGTTCAATTCCTTCTGAGAAAATAAATATTGCAAGCTTCGATGATCCGAGTGGACTTCAAAATTTTCTCCATAGAGATAATATCTCCACATCAAAGACAGCTGCCGCCAACTCTAAGTCATGAGTTACATAGTTTTTCTCATGATCCTTCAACTGTCTTGAGCTATACGCTATGACTTTGCCAACTTGTATTAATACACAACCGAGTCCCACATTCGAAGCATCCATATAAACCACGAATGCACCGTTGCCCGATGGTAATGTGAGGATAGGTGTTATGGTCAACCTCTTTTTCAGCTTCTTAAAGCTAGTTTCACATTTCTCATTCCAAATAAATGGTACATTTTTCCGGGTCAGCTTGGTCAAAGGTGCTGAAATAGATGAAAATCCCCACACAAACCTTCTATAATAGCTTGCTAAACCCAGAAAAAAAAAATCTTTAATAATAGCCTGTTAAACCCAGAAAACTTCTGATTTCTTCAGCCTTTCCATACTGATAACTGCCTTTATCTTGGCTAGATCAACTGCTAAACCTTCTTTAAAGATTTTGTGGCAAAAAAAAGCAACTTGCTCTAGCCAAAATTCGCACTACCCGAGCTTCGCATAAAGCTGATTATCCCTCAGAAGTTGCAGTGCTATCCTCAAATGCTGCTCATAATCTTCCTTGGACTTAGAGTGCACCAAAATATCATCGATGAATACGACTGTGAATTGGTCTAAGTGTGGTGCAAACATCTTGTTCATTAGAACCATGAACATTGTCAGTGCATTTGTCAATCCAAAGGGCATTACTAAGAACTCATAATGCCCATATCTAGTCGTGAAAACTGTCTTCGGTACATCTGATTCTCCGACTCTCAATTGATGGTAGCCGGACCGTAAATCAATCTTCGAAAAGTACGCTGCTCCTTGCAACTGATCAAAAAGTTCATCTATTCTTGGCAATGGATATTTGTTTTTTATGGTAACCTAGTTCAACTTTCTGTAATCAATACACATTCTCAAGCTGCCATCTTTCTTCTTGACAAACAAGACTGTGGCTCCCCATGGTGAGATGCTTGGTCTAATAAAACCCTTCTCTAGTAACATTAGCAACTGTACCTTCAATTCACCCAATTCAGCAGGAGCCATTTTATAAGGTGCAATAGATATTAGAGTTGTCCCTGGTAATAGATCGATTGTGAAGTCAAACTCTCGAATTGGTGGCAAACTTGGAATTTCATCTGGAAAAATATCTAGAAATTCACACACAACGAGAATTCCCTCCACCCCTTGGGACTGTTTATCCTCCGTGATAAATGCTATATATCCCTGACAACCACTTCTCAAAAGTTTGGAAGCTTTTAAAGCTGAAATTAGTTTTTTCTTCTGGTGTCTTCATGTCTCCCTAAAATTTAATTCTCATAGGAATAGCATCTAATCTGAAAGTAATAACCTTGTTGAAGCAATCCATTGTTGCATGGTTTCCCGCTAACCAATCAATTCCCAAAATAATGTCAAAATCAATGGTGTCAGAGGAGGAGAAAATGTTCGTGATATTTAGAACTGGAGTTCGCTAGTGGTCGGCAGACCACCCTAGAGGGTCTGGAAACCTTCATAGTGGGGACCTTCCTCCGCTTGAAAAGAGGATCGGACGCTAGGGGACCGTGCCAAGCAGGAACTGCTAAGAAACTGTTATATGAAAGGTTGTATCCGAGCAACAAATGGGCAGCTCGGCCCTAACCCTTCAGCTCGGCAGGCCCTCGAAACTCAAGCATCCGCTTTAACTCTTCAATTCAGAGAAAAGGCTGAGGAACGCGGTTGATTGTTGCATCTAAAAAAAGAAGAAAAGAGAGCAGTTAGTAAATGAAAGGAAGAAGACAGGGAAGGAAAGCTCCAGAAAGAAAGGAGGCATGACCTGGGGAAGCCTAGGGTTTGAGGAACTGTTCGACTGATGCCACCCTAGATGGTTGGCGTTTCCCAGTTCCCACTCACAATGATGAAATCATCCTTACTAGATTTGTTTGAATCTGGGAGATAATGGACAAGAAGCTTGTTGGAATCCCTAGATTTCAAATAGCAAACTGATTTGTTGTTGTCTAGAGGGATCAACATATAGTAAGATAAGATGTCAAAGACCCCGAGGCTTGTACCAAGCAGCCTATTCATTGCAGCAACCCCCATGATGACGCGGAACAAGTTGGGGGCGCACTGAGTGGGGAAGAGATTTGCTAAGGAAAATAAAAGGACTAGGAGAGGATCTAAAGGAAACCTAATGCCACCTTCTACAATGGCGATGGTAGGAAAGGGCATCGCATCTCGGGATCCCATTTCGAGGGACTCATCAAGCTGTGGGGCGCAGACTTGAACGTCCGAAAGAATACTATACTTATCCCTGAAGTCGGCAATTCCTTCCAAGGTACTGAGCATATCTTTTAGGTTGCCCATCTAAGAAGAAGCGAATGAAGAAAAGCAAGACTTACATGGAGGGCAATAGATAGAAGGCAGAGGATCGGAATCCAGGAAGGGAGGTCTGAGGTAGAAGAGTAATAACTGAAGGTGAAAGCGGAAGGGGCGAAAATGGCGGTTTTATGGACGTAACGGATTTGTCGAGACCCCGGACTGGGTCACCAAGCCAGCGGGCCTAATCTGGGATCAGGACACTAATGGATGGGATTGATTGGTGATGAACATTTCGTACGATGAATTTATTGTAACCAAAACGTATACGAGTCGATAAAAAGATGCCACTCATATACGCGATTTCCCACAGGTGTCCGCGGTTTAATATCATGAATATTTCTTTTAAGTACGAAAGCGTGTAGTAAATCTAATTCATACTTTCAAATCCAAAATTCCAAGACTGATAACACATTTATATAACAAAAAATCAGAGTGAGCAATGATCATTAGCTATACTAAAGAGTAAATTAAAGTTTACATCAAGATTATTTAATTATATTTCCCAAAAATAGAGGCCAACAAAGGCCAATATAATCAAAGTATCAAATTCCCAAAAGAATGGTTAGTCCCAACCCAAAATGTTAGCAACTCGGGCAACCGAATGTCTAAACGACATCATCGGCGTACCACTTTACCGCCTCCTCAAGCTCCTCCTCGGGAAAACGAACAACGGGACCAAAGTACCAAATTAAAGGGGTCAAACACAACGGTTTGATAGGTAGGTGAAAAGATATAAAAATAATTTTCATAAAACGAAAGAATCATTTATTGGATAACAATATGCAGTATAAAACATGTAAGGTGTCACGTCCCCCGAACCCGATTAGAGAATAAACTGGATCCGGGGAGTGAAATTTAGGGTTAATTAAAATTTTTGCCCTTTAGGCCCAAGGATCGTAAGTCCGCTGTGGGGAAATTATATTTCAAACCTCAAGTAATATAAAAATTGCGGAATTCATACAATTTGAGGCATATCTAAATACCAAACAATGGATAATAAATCTCAATTGATATTAAAAGTTGCAACAGGAATAAATAAAGCTAACCAAGAAATTAATGTATTAACAATGACCATCCCAATGAACAAGGCCATTAAACAACATCAAGTTAATGAAATGGAAGTTCCAACGAGGAATAATAAATGAATAAATGACAGCCTAATGAAGTGCCCCTGTGAGTCTCTCATGTGCCTGGTAATGATGACGCTACTCTACGTCATCAGCACTCCACTCCCGTGCCTCCTCTGCTGGTTGGAGATCCTCTGGGATCTCCTCACCGACCTGCTCCTCATAGTAATACTCACCTGAGGAGTCTGCACACCAAGGAACAGAGTCAACGACATGTTGAGCAATAGATAAGCAAGATATAATTAAAACATAATATGCATCAAATGTAAGAGTAATAACAGGACATAATCAGACGAATACAAGGAACAGAACTAGGCATAAAGCATGAGTAAAAAAAAAACCAACAGAATCAATAACAGTAATCCTAGCAATACTAACAATCACCACTATCAAAAGTAATGCAATGCACAAGAGGGAAACTCCGTGGATGTCCAAGCCACCTCACGGGGTACCAGTAACAATCCTATCCGGACTACTGATACCAAAGTCCGGCTCCAGAGGGATCCAAGCTCCCGGTCCTAGGAATAGTAGCACGGTCCAAGCCCGCTCCCAACTATTCAACGCCATGAACGCCGTCCAAAGCCGACTGCCCACCCCGATGTCCGAGTAACCGGCCCATCAATAAACCCCAAACTGCAGCTGGCCATGATATGTAAATAATAATAATAATAATAATAATAATAATAATAAAGTGGTGTTGACAAGCGGGAAAAACCAAGACAAGCAAGTCTGGCTAGCTCAGCAAACAAAGCATGTTCTTAGGAATTATATCATTCAAACAATACAAGTTAGACTATCCACACGACAATCCCTTACATTCTAGCCAGTCATGTTTATCAATACACGATACATGGTTCCTAAGGTACACTCTAAATCGGGTCCTTGTTCTAATTCTACAAGAGTTTATGTTTCATAATTAATTAGGTGTTTTATGCCGAGAGAGTATACAAAGAAACGAAACCAACGGATATGATTAACAAATCAAGGAGAGATTACAATCCAATCCTAGGCAAGTGTTGTCATCCCTGTACCATATATGTTTCAATAGAGTGCGTGGAAAATCCGAATCAACGATGCTTATAAAGAAATTCCTGGGTGTACAATCATGTTGAACATTGATTGGATTCAATTCCCTATGCATTCGGTTAAACCATACACCATACACGAATACCTAAACAACCCATCGAAGCACACCAAACCACATGCTAGGATTTCAAAACCCCATTAATGGTCACGTGAGACTAGGTTCATATTTGCCAATATCTAAGGTCCAAACCTATGTTAACAAGTCTCATTTCCAATAAAACATGGATTAAATCATTAATCTGAGTAATTTTCCCACTTTTAGATCTCTGATCGTTATAAAACCAGAACCATTGGATTCTACATCTCAAGAGCTTTCCAATGGTATATTATATGTAAAATTCCGATGAACGGATTAAAAGTTATGGCCTTTAGAAATTTCCTTTTTATATATATACATTATTTAATGCGCGACGGACCATATGTACATCATACGGACGTTTCCAGCAGCATCAAAATCAGATTTGTTATTATTATTATTATTATATATATAATATACGTCAGACGTTGAACATTAGTAAGATGACATTCAGAACGGTGATCATTTGTATCGTTCAAACGTTCAGCGTTCTGAACGTGTCCCAGCAGTAGTTTATCAGTATAATTCTTCTTAATTACCTCCCTTCCAAAAGTTCACCTACACAAAACTGAGCCACCGTGCTCCCCCAATAATCCATTTCATCCATCATCATTTCCACTTACATTAATTAACAATAGTAAAAAAAGGAAGATTACCCAAAACTATTTTAACATATTAACCCCAAATTAATAACAGAATAGGCTTGGGATTTAGGGTAATCTAACAAGATAGCACAGTCAATCAATAATAAACATACATACATGCTTAATTATAAAATGCAAATCTACTTGCCTCAACCAAGAAGAAGATTGGAATTGGGGAAATCTGAGGAGAAGCCCTACTACTGCGAAAACCTCGATCTACCCCGACCAAACGCAACCTAACTCGTAAAGGAGAAGTAAAGAAAGGAAAAGATTGAGATCTAACCTAAATCTAAACCAAAGAGAAATAATTTAAAAGATGAAAGTGAGGGAAACCTTACCAAACTGATGTCAATGGAAAGAGGAGATCGCGAGGAAGAAGATGAGCGGCTCGGATCTTCGAGATGGTCTTTCTGGGAAGAGTTCTGGAGCCTTGGGAAATGAGGAAGAAGAAGAGGGCTGCTGGACTTCTCGTTCGTTGCAGAGAAAGAAAAGAGATTAGGGTTAATCTCTTGTTTAAGAAGAAGGGAGAAGGAAAAGACTAAGTTGCCCCTAAGTTGGTGCGGAGAAGAAATGAATTATTAGAAGGGTTTCTGGTCGTCGGATCGCAACGAGCCAGAAGACAAAATTGATCAACGCGACGAGACCTTTCCAACGAAATGAAAATCACGGCGATAGGAATTTTTTTGGAAAACACTCAATTTTTCCCTAATTTGCAAACTACCCCCTACTAGGGTCAAACGAACTTGGAATCGCACGAAACTTCGCAGGCACTATTCTAATGTTAAAAGAAACTCGCTCACCATCTAAACCCACTTAAATATCTAATAAAACAATAATTATAATAATATCAAAATAAATGGGTCAACGGGCCAGTTATTGGGCCCAACTGACCAAGTAAGGTCGCGGACCTTACATAAGGTATCCAAGGGAATCGGGAAACAAGCAATATGGCAACTACAACGAGCTAAGTCCTCTATCACCGAAGTGACATGAGCATATCGGGATGTTGACCTCAGTCACCGAAGTGAGGAGGTGCAACATAAGTTACATATACATATACATAATAATAATACGGGACATAAGACCACAGTAACGAACCGGGCATCGGGAACCACTGAAGCAATCTGCGGCATCGGGACAAGACCACGGTAATAACCGGGTAGCAGGATCCAAACTGCAGCTTGCGGGATGGGAGGGGGATCTCCAAGTCGGTGGATCAAACTGGCAAGGCAATCCAAGCTTAGTAATGCCGACTCATAGGTCAAATGACAAATCAAAATATGTATAAAACATATCAAGTGCACGTATGTAAACGGGCGGGACGGGAGTGCTCAAGGCACAATTTCCTTTCAATTCAGGCAATGTATAAATGGGCTAGCAAAATGCTAAATTACAATTTCAATGCCTTCGGGAATAATAAATCATAATTCATGAAGTTTTGGGAATATATGTAACAATTCGGGATATCCGGAAACACAATTGATCTTTTGAAATTACGGGACAAGTATCGGGATTCAAAACTAGTCCGAGGTGAATAGGGGTCCCGTATGTTAATTTAAGTATACCTTTGGCACTCTTTGACTTTTGAAGGCATTTCGGGCTCCTTATACACCTTAGGATTTTTTTTTTAAGGCTTCAAATGAATCTTCGTGAGATGGTTTCTTTCTCAAACGGGCTCCATACATATCTCCAGGTGAACAGCCCCCATCATTCTCTAAAAGGGTGCACAAATGATTGGGACAGAACCCTTTTCATTTCAAAGTTTGTAGGTAATTTCGGTCACCTGACAGTTAGCTGGCGGTCAGCCGCCGATGGGTTCTGCGGTTAGCGGCTGGCTAATCGCGAGACTGACCGCGGATTCACCAGGTGGCTACAGAACTCTGGAAATGTAACCGAAATGGGTTCGGTTAGCTGGCGGTTAGCCTTCGATGAGTTCGGCGGTTAGTCGCTGGCTAACCGTGAGGCTGACCATGCCTTCAGGAAGAAAATGGTGCTCTCTGAAAATATAACCGCGACAGTTCGGTTAGCTGGCCGGCTAGCCGACAGGTGACAGCTAGCTAACCGCCAAGTGCGGAAAAACCCTTCTGTGTTCAGATTTGAGCTCGTTTCTCCCTTAAACCATTTCCCTTCATTCCCATTCATCTTCCTGCAATAAAATGAGCTAAAAGCTCCTCCCATTCATAATAAAAAGAAAAAAAAAATTCACAAACATACATCCCAAACACCTCCATTCTTTCACATTCAATCACCAAAGAGAGAGAGAGAAGAAAACCACTAATCACAAGGATCCATTGAGCTATTAACAAGAAATAATGAAAGCTATAAACCAATGTTTTCAGGACATTAATGATGGACCCGATTCTTCCCTCTCTCCCGCTGCCTCCGTCCCGGGTCTTTCGGGGTACGGCGGAGGGGAGGAGAAGAAAAGTAAAGGGTATCAACATCTTTCTTCTTTTTTTTTTGTACGGGTATGCCAATTTCACTTTTCTACTTGGAATTTAGAAACGGTGATCCGAAGATCCACCTTCACAAGTAGAAAGGGGAAATGAAACTTTTTCTAGTTTCTATTGCACACATATTTTAAGAAAAGAGACAAAAGGTTTTTTTTTTATATGCCGTGAAAGGCGATTTCATTTGTTGCCGTGAAAGGCGATTTTGCCGTAAAAGGCGATTTACAAATCTTATCCATCATGAAAGACAAGAGTTGTGATTTTTGTCTCTAAAAGAAAAATAAAGTACAATAGAAATCAAGAAAAGGAATCTGACTTCTCATTCGATTGTGGGGACACGTTCAGATCGACGGTCGCGAGTCATGTATGGGCTCCTCCGTCGTCCATGCAGATGAGAACACGATGCTTGGATTCTTGGCTTGGCTTTTTAACCTCAGATTTTTAAACGACAAAGACTAAGAGAAGGTCTTATATCCGATAAAAAGCTAAGTAAACAGGCTGAAAAGCCACGTTTTAGCCATGTTAGTAGAAGAAGGGAGGTCCTTGGGGGGGTGGCCCCCCCAAGGGTGCTTCAATCACCTTTTGGTGGTCTTTGCAGCAGAGTTGCAGGGCCTCTGGATTTTCCAGGCAATTCTCTGGCGATTTCTCTGGATTCTTTTTTCCGTTCTTCGTCTGGGTTTTTCCCTTTGGTAGCCATTTAGGAGGGTTTATGAGCATTGAATGCATTAATGCTCATAATGGGAGGAGTTACAAGTTTTAAAGTATTTGTTTTGTAACTCCTTTTTCCTTGAATCTGATTGGCCGATGGAGAATAATGAGCTTTTAATTGCCTTTAATCCCCATCATGGGAGGAGTTTCATAGCTTTAATGCTATAAATCCTTTGACTTGTAACTCCCATTTGCTTGCTTTTGATTGGGCCGTCCAAAATAATGAGTTAATGACCGCATTAACTTGTCATAAAATGGGTCATTTAACCTCATTAATTGGTCGCCAAGTCGCCTGAAGAGTCGCGGGCCGCGCCGCGTCTTTTGGAATTCTTCTTGCAATGACCGCCGGTGGATCCACATGTTGTTTGATGTCGGATGGCGATGCAATTTCAGACATTGATTAATGTCAACGTGCCGGCAACATCTGTCCTGTCGATTTCACGATCGGGCGGGCGGAAAGTGTGCTTTCTTTGTCGGCCGGTTGGCGATTTCGAGGCATCTAATGATCATCCAATGATTTCAGCGGCGAATCCGTGATGTTGACGAAGATCAACGGATTTCATGCACGAAAAATCAGATTTTGGAAAAATCACAGGGGCCAATCAACTCGAAACGCGAAAAAGACCAGAAAAAGGGGTCTTCCGGCGATTTTCGGGTCGCCGGAATTCCATGGTCGCCGGCGACCATGGGCTTTGGGCCCATTTCTCGGCCGCCTTTCGGTCACCTTTTCTTCGCCGTTTTTCGATCTTTTTCATTCTTTTTTCTTCTGTATTTTTTCTGACAATTCCCCTCATTTATTGGCCTGATTCTCTTGAAGAAAACCCGACGAGAAGCCACATAAATCGGAGCACAAAGTTTCCTATTTTTTTGGAAAGCCGAAGACTTTGTTGTGCAGTATTGCCGATTTTTTGTCAAGCATTGAAACTGGACCAAACGATGTCGGAATGACCTGAAATTTGACGTGGAGGTTCTTGAACAGTAGATAGGACCAACCATAGGCTTTGGTTTGAGTTTTGAAGCCGTTCGGGGGTCCCGCAAATGCTTGCCTTAATTTCGCCATGAGAGAAATGCCGAGCTTTGACCTACGGTCAACCGATGTCCGATTGACCTGAAATTTGGCAGGGAGCCTCCTGAGTAGTAAGTAAGACCAACCATGGGCTTTGGTTTGAGTTTTGAAGCCTTTTGGGGTCCCGGAAATGCTCGCCTTGATTTCACCTCGAGGAAAATGTCGAGCTTTGAAACTAGGCCAAACGATGTCCGTTTGACCTAAAACTTGACAGGGGACCTATTGGAGTCATTTTGAGATGATCCATTAGCTCCAATTTGGATGCCATGATTCCGGGGTGCTCCGCCGCCGGTAGGCTTGTTTTTGCTTCCCGAGGGTTGATGAAGGGTCAAACGTTGTCCGTTTGACTTCAAATTCGGCATGGGGCCTTTTGGAGGTATTCTGAGACCATCCGTAGGCTCTGATCGAAGTTTTGAAGTCTTCGACACTGTCGCTGCCGGGAGCTCCTGTCTGGCTGTCGGAGGAGTGAAGTTAGGCCAAATGATGTTGAAATGGCTCGAAACTTCATGTGTACCCCTCTTTTGACTGCTTTGAAGGATCTTGCAGTTTTTGTTTGATTCTGACAAGATCTGGTGCTTGAAGTGGCACCTTCCTATTTATGGCAGGATGTGGCTCCATGTAGCTTTTGGTGTTGAAGGGACATAGTGACATTTTTTATGTCAACAAATGCCCCCTCGAGGTATAGCGACAAGGTGCTCAACTCTAGCAGTCGGTGTGCCTCGAAGAGAATTTGAAGGAGATCTTCTTGCTTGACCAAGAGTCTTGAGCGTTTTTCTTTTGATGGTGTTGCTTTTTTGAGCTTCCAAGGGATTTTGCGGTAATGAGAGGGGTCATGTACCGTCTCAAGGCAAGGATTTTGAAATGACATTTGGATATGGGTTTTTGGTTTTGGGGTTTTCTCTTTTAACCTTGTGAACCTAAAGGCTTTATGCGGCACATTAGGCGGTTAAGAAGGTTTTTGGTTTTTGACCTTGTGACCTAACAGGCTGTATGTGGCGAGTTAGGGGGTCGGGATTTTGGTTCTTGGTTTCGGTCTTGTGACCTAACAAGCTGTATGTGGCAAGTTAGGGGACTATAGTTTGGTTTTTGGTCACTCTTTGAGACAATTTTGGGTCCATTGGAATGGTTTGGTTTTTTGTGGAATGTCAATTTCAAGATTGTGGCTTGATTTGGTGCATGGGGTTGGATGGTTTGGGTTTCTTTTGGAAGCCCATGAAGCTTGGAATTTTTTGTATGGTCCAATCAACTCAAGAGAGGCATGGAACCATTTTTGTATGCTCTTGGTAAGAGAAATTTTGACTAAAAGCCACTTTTAGTGCCTAGGTAGTCAAACCTGACTCATATGGGCTAACCCATGGGACCTTAAGCTTTTTTAAAATGGCTTAGATCTCATGTGGTGTCATTTTGTAAAGAATATCTAAAAATATTCCCTTTTGTGTAGAGAATATCTAAAAATATCCTTACTTGGAGAGAATTTCTCAAGTTTCCTTGATTTTGGAGAGATTTTCTCAAAGTTTCTCAAATCCCCTTTCTTTTTGGAGAGAATTTCTCAAGAATCTCCTCTTTAGGAGTGAATATCTCAAATCTCCTTCTTTTTAGGAAGTTTGCTAATTTTAGCACTTCTCCTTGCTTTTCTCCTCCTTTCCTCTTTTGGTTTGCTTTTTCTATAAAAGCAATGGAGATGGGTTTTCTTTCTCTTGTTGCTTTCTTTTTGCAAAAACCTTCAAGAGTGCTCCAAGATAAAGAATTTCTCAAGGATCTTCAAGTTTCTTCTTCTTCTTCTCCATGGCTTCAAGTAGGTCTTCTTTTTCCAAGAAAAACCCCATGTAGATGTAGAAAAGTTTCCTCTTCTTTTTTTTTTTTTTTTTCTTTTTTTTTTTCACGTGTTTTTCTTTTTTTTGTACACGTTCTCCTTTTTTTTTTTTTTTTTTTTTTTTTTCTTTTTTTTTTTTTTTTTTTTTTTTGTGCTGTACGGACAGGTCCGTACGGACCTGGCCGTACAGCCACGTGGCCTGTGGGCCACGTCCCATGGGCCAGCCCCCTTTTTCTCTCTTTTTTTTTTTTTTTTTTTTTTTGAAGAGGTTTTTTTTTTTTTTTTTTTTTTGCTCACCATGATATGAGGTTTATGCAATTCAAGATGATCATGCATTTTTTTCTTTTTTTTTTTTTAATGCATCAAGATAAAAGGCTAGAATTTCTAGGTCAAGTCAACATGGATTTTGACTTAGACAAAGTTTGATTGGTTTTGACCAAATTGGGTTGGAATTGGTCAAACTTTTGTCAAAGTTTTCCTAGCATCTAATGCATGATGGTTTTATGCATGATTTTTGGTAAATGGAATTGGGAGCATGATGATGCATACCTCGAATTTTCTTGCAAGTCTTGGGATTTTTGGAGCTTGCAGCAATGTTGAGCCCACTTCTCCAGTCTCGCAGAATTTCGAGGAGCTTTGCAAGTTTTGGAATTTTGAGCTCGCAGCAATGTTGAGCTCTTTTCTGATCTTGCGAAGATTTGAGAAGAAAGGCTTGATCTCGCAGCAATGTTTGAATTCGAGTCTTCTTCGAGAATCCTTCATTGATTATGAGCTCGCAGCAATGTTGAGCTCATCTTCAAGCTTCCTTTCTTTTTCGGGGTGCCTCCCTTTTCTTCGAAATTGCCCCGGAACCATGCCAAAATTTCGTAGGATTTTTTTTTAGCAAAATTCTGTCATTTGGTGCTTGATTTCTTCCTTTCTGACTTTTGCAGGTGGTTCCTCCAGAACAAACAAGGGTAAGGGCCTTGTTACTGATGCACCTCG
Source organism: Camphora micrantha (assembly GCA_003546025.1). Classification (NCBI taxonomy): domain Eukaryota; kingdom Viridiplantae; phylum Streptophyta; class Magnoliopsida; order Laurales; family Lauraceae; genus Camphora; species Camphora micrantha. The sequence continues at coordinate 74,076 of QPKB01000104.1, forward strand.
CCGATCTGCCAGATCTTCCAATGCGGCCGTTCAACAGGCGTGGGAAGAGGTTGACGGGAATCTCCGAAGAAAGACTCAGGAGCATGAGCGATGGCAACTTCTTTGGGAGGAATTCCCTCGTGCTGAAGATGGATCGCGGTTTTCTGCCGCATTTTATGTAGCATCTTGAAGAAGCGTGGCCTGGAAGCTTTGGAGGCTGAGGCCAAGAGTCTGCTCGAGGACCTTAGTCTTTGGTTGAAGACTATGATGGACTGAGCTTTTGACAAACTTTCTTCTTTCTTTTTTTTTGGTACCTCCATGTATAAACATTTTGGCACTCTATTTTTTGTATCCCCTTGTTCTACTTAAATTCTTTTTGTTGAAAATAAGCAAAAGTTGAATGGGAATGTTTGTTTGAAAATCTTGATCAAAAGGTTATCATTTTGTGAAAATCTTTTGTCAAAAGTGTTGTTTTGGCATGAAAGCCAGATTTTGTGGCACAAAGCCTGGTTTTTGATGGCTTGAAAGCCGAAAATTTTGAGGTGGCATGAAAGCCGATTTTGGTGGCGTGAAAGCCAAATTTTGGTGGCGTGAAAGCCGATGTGGCATGGAAGCCGATTTTTGGCATGAGAGCCGATTTTTGTTTTTGGCGTAAAAGCCGGATTTTGGCATGAGAGCCGATTTTTTGTTTTTGGCGTAAAAGCCGGATTTTGGCATGAGAGCCGATTTTTTGTTTTTGGCGTAAAAGCCGGATTTTTGGCATGAGAGCCGATTTTTGGCGTAAAAGCCGGATTTTTGAAAACCAAGTTTTGTTTTGTTGGCATGAGAGCCAGATTTTGTTTTGATTTTTGGCGTGAAAGCCGATTTTTGGCGTGGAAGCCGAGTTTTTTGGCGTAAAAGCCGAGTTTTTGGCGTAAAAGCCAGGTTTTTGGTTTTCAAAAATGCAAGTATCGACTAAGAGTCGCCTCCCTGCTGAATGGTATTGCAAGTATCGATGGAATGTCGCCTCCTTGCTCATTCGGTTGCGAGTATCGATGGAATGTCGCTTCCTCGCGAAGTTGGGTGCAAGTATCGACTAAGCGTCGCTTCCCTGCTTTTTCTTCAAAAATTTTGTTTTGCGGGTATCGATGGAATGTCGCCTCCCCACGATTTTTGAAATTTGAGGTTTTTTCGAACCTTTGTTTTTCTTTTGAAATTTGGGTTGTGGATATCAACTGGAATGTTGCGTCTCCACGATTTTTGAAATTTTGCAAGTATCAACGAGGTGTTGCTTCCTTGCGATTTTGAGGTTTTGGAAGTATCGAATGGGGTTCGCATCCTTCCAATGGGTTTTTGCGAGTATCGACTTGACATCGCTTTCCCGATTTTTGTTTTTAGACACGAGGGTCGTAAATTTTGACCTAAAACCATTTTTGGCGGTAAAAGGTAAGGCGGACTAGGGTGGAAATTCCTAAGTCCTGATTTTTGTTTCAAACCAAGAATTTTGGGTTCAAGGATCGAAAATTTTGGTTAAGTTTGGGAAGAGGCTCCTAAACTTAGATTTTTGGATTTTGATTTTCTTTTGAACAATGAAACGATGAAAGTAAGCATTGTTTTGAAAGTTCAACATAAAGATGAAAATTCCAAAAGGAGTGGGTTTGACGAGCAAGTACCTAGAAATAGGCTTTGGCCTTGTAGGCGTCGCTCTGACCCAGTGGAGGAAGTCTTCAAGGGTAGTACCGCTTCAAGAACTTGCCGTTGATGGGCAGCATACATCTATCACCTTCCATGTTTAGAAGTGCGTATGCGCCATTGGAGAAGACTTGGTCGATGACGAAGGGTCCCTCCCATTTTGGTTCAAATTTGCCTTTGGATTTGTGAGCGAAAACCATCGGCCTTTTTACCGCAAGAACCAAGTCACCCTTTTTGTGGGCGCGTTGCCTGACCTTTTTGTCGAAAGATCCAGCCATGCGTGCTTGGTAGAGCTCAATGCTTTGGAGTGCCTCGAGCCGTCTCTCATCGAGATTGTCCAGCTCTTGGAGTCTTAATTTGACATTGCTTTCTTGCGTCATGTCATTTTGTAGAGATACCCTTAAGGAAGGAATTTGTACCTCTAAAGGGACAACAGCTTCGCATCCATAGACCAAGGAGAATGGCGTGCTATGGGTCGGTCCTCGAACGGTGGTTCGGTAGGCCCACAAAGCTTCGGATAGTTTGTCGCCCCAGTCCCTTTTGTGGCTAGAGACCATTTTCTTGAGAATTTTGCAGAGTGTCTTGTTGAAGGCCTCTGCCAGTCCATTCGCCGCCGGATTGTACGGAGTTGAAGGACAACTTTGGATTTTGTATTTGTCGCAGAACCTGTAGAATCTGTGATCACGGAATTGTGGTCCGTTATCATGGACGAATCTTTTAGGTATGCCGAAGCGACAAATGATGTTGGTGCGCAAGAACTGAAGGACTGATGAGGTCTTCATTTCATTGAGCGCAAAAGCTTCTGACCACTTGGAGAAATAATCCGTAGCGGCGAAGATGAAGCGATGACCTTTGCTTGACGGAGGGGAGACAGGACCTACGATGTCCATACCCCAGGCTTCGAAAGGCCATGAAATTGCTGTAGGATGTAGCCATTCTGGAGGCATGTGGACATAGTCTCCATGAACTTGGCATTGTTGGCAGCGTTTAGCAAATTGCATTGCGTCAGCTACCATGGTAGGCCAATAATAACCTAACCTTTTTATCTGATCGTAGAGCTTTGGACCAGCCTGATGAGCTCCACAAAGACCAGCATGCACCTCTTTGAGAGTTTCTTTAGCTTCTTGTTGTGATAAGCAGCGTAGAAGTACTCCATTGTAGGATTTTCTGTAGAGCATCTTTGAAGGAATGTCCAGATGAAAGTTTGGGGTTCGTCTTTGAACACTTACCCGTTCTTTTGGATCTTCAGGCAGGATTCCGAACATAATATAATCAATGAACGGATCCCTCCAGTCGCCGATCGGAGGTCTGAGGATGGAGATCCGACTTCCAACCAGTTGGTGGCACTCAGCAACTGCTTGGTGTGTATTGAGGGGAGGGAGAATCCTTCTCTCACACACTGTAACTTGCATGTGTTCTCCTTCTTGGACCGCCATAGAGGCGGCGAGTCCAGCCAGGGCATCTGCACGGATGTTTTCGCCTCTACGAATGTGGGTGATATGACAGATGTCAAATTTTTGCCGAAGTGATTGCGCCTTGTTGTAGTAAGGCAACAGATCAGGCTTCCTGATTTCAAATTTCTGATTCATCTGGTTGACGATCAGTTGAGAATCCCCGAAGGCTTCTAGCACTGTGATGCCGGATTCGAGGGCGAGTTCCAATCCTACAATCAGGGCTTGGTACTCAGCTGCATTGTTTGAACATGGTTCCAGTAGCGAGAAGGCGTGTGGAATCATGTATTTGTCGGGACTAACAAAGAGGATGCCAATCCCTGATATTTGATTTCCTTTTTCACTTGTCCTGGTTGCACCGTCGAAGTACATATCCCAGGAAGCATTTGATAAGGAAGCCTCCACGTTGTAGACTGACTCGTCTGGGAGATCATCCCTGAGTGGAGAATCTTCAGGCAACGGATGCTCTGCAAGAAAGTCTGCCAGAGCTTGACCTTTGATTGCTTTTGTGGTACATACCTAATATCAAATTGTGACAGGAGGATAGACCATTTTGCCAGTCGGGCATTGAGGGAACCTGCTTTTGTGACAAGGACCTTCAGGAGATTGATCCTCGAGATCAGGTATACTGTGTTGGACAGCAGATAGTGACGTAGCTTTTGTACAGCAAACATCACTGCAAGACATTCTTTTTCGACTGGAGAGTAGCGATGCTCTGCACCTACCAGCATGCGGCTGAGATAGTATAGAGCAGCTTCTTTTCCCTCATGATTTCCTTGTGCAAGTAGAGCTCCCAAAGAGTGGTCGAGGGCTCTTGTGTACAAGATAAATGGTTTTCCAGTTGTGGGGGCAGCCAGTACTGGAGGTTTGGTCAGGTATGACTTGATGTCTTGGAACGCAGTTTCGCATTCAGCATCCCAGACAAAGTCCACGCCCTTTTTCATTAGGCGGGAGAATGGACGGCATTTCCCTGACAGGTTGGAGATGAACCGTCGAATGTATGCCAATCTTCCTTGAAGCCCTTTTAACTGTCTCAGGGTTTTTGGGGATGGCATTTCTAGGATAGCCTTGACTTTGATAGGGTCAAGCTCTATTCCCGCTTTCCGAACTACGAATCCGAGGAACTTACCCGATGATACACCGAAGAAGCATTTTAGGGGATTCATTCGCAGTTTGTGCCTGCGTAGTCGGAGGAAGACTTCTCGAAGATCTTTGAGATGGTCTTCTTTCTTTTTGCTTTTGACGGCGAGGTCATCAACGTAGCATTCGACCGTCTTATGCTGCATATCTTGGAATATCTTCATCATAGCCCTCTGATATGTCGCACCAGCATTTTTCAGACCAAATGGCATTACAGTGTAACAATACACGCCAAATGGGGTCCGAAATGATGTGTGTCTTTCATCTTCAGGATGCATTTTTATCTGATTGTACCCAGAGAAACCATCCATGAATGTCATCCGCTCGAATCCACAGGTGTTGTCGATCATCACCTCCGGTATGGGGAGCGGAAATTCATCTTTAGGACATGCATTGTTCAGGTCTCTATAATCAATACAGACCCTAATCTGCCCATTTTTCTTTGTCACTGGGACGATGTTGGCCAACCATTCAGGATGCTGTTCCTCGCGGATGAAGCCAACGTTTTTGAGTTTCTGAACTTCTTGTTCAATTTTGTCCATTATGTCAGGACGAAATCTTCTTTGGCCTTGTTTGACAGGCTTGATATCTTTTTGTAGATTGAGTTTGTGAACTGCTATTTTGGGGTCTAAACCAGGCATTTCAGCGTAAGACCATGCAAAACAATCAACAAACTCACGAAGAAAAGCGATATACTCGGGTAACTCATCATCCTTTATATTCTTGCTTATGAATACAGGACGTGGGCTATCTGGCGTTCCCAAGTCTATCTTTTGAACAGAATCTTCTGTTGGAAGACTTGAAGGTGGTTCCTCCATAATATTTTCGGAGGCTTCCAACTCAACAAGACCTTCCGGAGTTTCAAAGGTATTCTCAGACCAAGGCTGTGCTTCTGACCATGGGTCTTCTTGATCGGCACTCTTCTCAAGACTTGCTATGAGATGGTCCCAATCACCTGTTGAAACTGGATCGAAGTATGGCACTTCTTTTGGAGATGATGGTTCTTCTGGACCAGAAGACTGTGCATCTGTATCATCGGACAATTCCTCTTCATCATCAGAGAAATCGTACCAATTGGAGGAGCTTCCTGGATCCTTGACGGGTAACTCTTCAAAGAGATATCCAGGGAGATCAATATCTTCACAGACACGAGATGTTGAGGCTTCGTCGGCCAGACGACTTTGTAGCCTTTGGGTCAACTGTCTCATGGGAGCATCAGGGTCGTAGCCCAGTCCGTATGAAGACTTTTCTATATGACGATAGAGTTTCCAATCCTCCTGCTGGCCTTTTGTCAGGGTGGGCTCCAATGGTACGAGAATACCGTGGCCACCTCCCAAGCCGATTGGATTTCGAGCGTCATAGCCCATTTTCTTCATGATAGCTTGCGCCATTGGACTATACAAGGATAGTTGTGGCATACCTTCGTTTTGGAAAGGCTCAAGCGAAGAGTTTGATGAAGAAGCCGCCGACCTGTGGAAAAAGATCGGCTTTTCTTTTGGTGAGGTTGTCGGAACAACGAAGGAAGCTGATGCTGGATCGCCTATGCCAGCAGGTGCCTCCAATGGAGTGAGAGCAGGTTGAGCTTGCTGAGTATCAGCTTGGCTTGACGACGTGTCGTCTTCTGTCTCTGAATCCGAATCTGTGTCTTGCATAATAGACACAAAGGAGATGACAAACTTGCCCCCAGGCTTTTGTTTGGTCTTCTTTGCCTTGGTAGTGATCACCAGCGGCTTTGAAGACTTGAGGGAGACAACAAAAGGAGATTGGTTGATCTCCTCGGTTTTGCCGGATGGTTGATTTTCTTCCGGTGATTGCTGAGGAGCCTTGCCTTTATCTTTCTGGAGACTTTCGGCAAAGGATGCTGTTTCTTTCTCCTTTTCTTCGTTTTCATCTTTGTACATCTGCGAGTCTGCAAAATGGACTTCTTTGCCTTTGAAAGGCTTTTTGTCCGCAAATACCCGATGTACCAAGCCGTCGTCCAACAAACTTGATGCACTGATGAAGAGTTGAAGGAACAACACCACTCTCGTGTATCCAGGGGCGTCCGAGAAGGATGTTGTAGCATGAGGGGGTCTTTATTGCATATACAGTGACTTCAGAGATAAGATCACCGATTTGCATAGGCCTCTGAGTGCTTCCATCGTATCCAAGATAGACACGGATGTGTGACTCAGCTTGCTAGGCGGGATGCCTAGCTCTTCGAGTGCCGAAGTAGAGATGAGGTTGAGGGCAGAACCCGGATCGATCTGTACTCTGTGTATCGGCATCTCTTTGATGTACCCTGTAAAGTATAAGGGCCGGTTGTGCTTTGTTTCGCCTAGTAGGAGGTCTTCCTTAGTGAAGGCGATAGTTGCACTTGCTGCTTTTTGAACTGAGAGGCAATCATTGCAAGATCCCTCAGTCTTCTTCTTTTCTCCTTTTGAGGAGGTATTTGATTTTTTAACCCTATAGTCCCATTTCAATTTGTAGGACTTGTGGGGCATGCTTGTCGACATCCACATTCAGTCTTTGCAGTTCTGAAATGAGACTATCACGAGTTTGGGGAGACATTCGTAATAAGTCTAGGATGTGCAGACGTGCAGGTATGTGTCTAAAGTGCTCAATCAAGTCATACTTGAAAGCCTCCTTAGGGCCTGCATTTTCATTAATGTTGCCACTTGGGGCGCTTACATTCTGTCCCGAAGGATTTACATAAGAAGAAGAAGTTAGATTGTAGTTTTTGTGGTAATCCGGCCAGAGCGGGTACCTTTACTAACTTCGAGAGCTTCTGGAGACGGTTCTTCATTCGGAAGTCCACCCTCGGGATTGAGGGGCTGATCCTTTTCATTTGCTGAAGATGCTTCCGTGTCAACATTACCATCCTCAGTGATTGCATTGCATGGAGCATTTTCCGGGAACAAGTCCTGAACAGCGTCCAGCAATTTGTCTTCTTTGTTTACAATTTCATCGGTCCAGACATCACCCATGAGGTTGGGCATCTGGGACCAGTTTGACTGGTAGACTTCATCGGTAGAGACGTCTTCAAGTAGTCAGCCAGAAGAGGTCTGTACTCTGATGTGACAGTCTCAGAAGACGAAGGTTGAGAAGATGCCCATCTCCGAGTATGGGAGTTTGTGGCCTCGGCAGATGAAGCTCCAGAGGCGCTGTCGTCCCGAACTATCGCATTGCAAGCAATAGAAGACGTCTCCGGAACGGATTGTTGGGAGTCAGATTCATCCTCTGATGTAAGGGGATCATCCACCCAGCAGTTTTCTTCATTTTCAGGAGTTACTGGAGGGGACTCCTGTAGATTTTCCGGGACCACCGGTTCTGGATTGTGATGAAGCTGATTGATGTGATCTTGTCCTTGCTCTATGGCAAGACGCTGCAAGATCCTTGCATATTCTTCGAGATCAGGCATAGGAGCCAGATCTTCTTCTTCATCTACTCCTTGTAGTTCCTCCTGATCGGGTTCTACCGGAGCATTGGCAGGTGCTGCTGTCAACAGCATTTTCCTGAACAACCTCTTGGTCTCCTCATCATTTCCTGTGGTTGTAAAGGGTTATACCAGATCACCGGCATGAGGTGGGATTCGGGGATCCATTCCTCGTCGGAGAGGTATTCTCCTTCGAGGGATTCCTCCCATTCATCGGTGTCACCGGTGTCAGACTCGTACCCATCCATGGGGAATGCTACTGAATTGCAAGAGTATAATGCCCCCTGCATGTCTTCAGTCTTTAGTAGGTTGGGCACGGACTAGCTCTTGGGATGTTTGAGCCATTTTTATCACCTTGAAGGAAGTAGTGACCTTCTTCTTTGGTGACTTTTGTGTTTGTCCATATGACACCATGTTGACGGAGGCAGACCCATAGTTTTTGTCAAAGGTGATGACTCCGTTTTTCCACATCTCGTTGATCTTTTCTCTCACAACGAAGCATTGGTTGAGAGGATGCGAGATCATCTGGTGGTATGGACAGTACCGGGGATCGTTGGTTTTGCCAACATCTCCTGGTCTTTTGGGTTCAGGCAGGGTGAGCTTCCCGTTTGCCAAGAGAGCCTCGAAGATTTCTTCGACATCTTCATCGAACGGGTATTTCTTTTCTACTCGTTCTTTGAAGGCATCAGAGAGTTCAGGTCTCTTACCTGCACCTTTGTTTTCAGCTTTCTTTGGTGGCTGCGGAGCTGACTTGGTTTGCACATTGAGAACCTCCTTTTTCTTTTGCTTCGAGGTTGCAATGGGTCGGCTCTTTCTTTGATGATTTCTGACTGCTGAGGTCTTTGATCACCGTCTCAGCCTCCATAGATGCTTCTAGGAGTTCTCCCAGATTCTTTGATTTGTTGCCGATAATCATGGAGCGTATCTTTGCTCTCATGTTGTTACGGCAGATGTCGACCAGCGACGCTTGTGGCAGTACGTCTGAACATTTGTACGCCATTGCCTTCCACTTGTGAATGTAGTCGTATGTCGACTCATTCTCTCCCTGTTTTAGGCTGCAGAGTTGAGCCATAGTCACAGGATGATCCTCACCTTTGAAGTGAGTTAGGAAGCGTGTCTCCATCATGGCCCAGTTTTGGATAGAGTCCTCCTGAAGAGTGGAGTACCAATCAAAGGCCGTACCTTTTAGGGTACTTGCGAAGAGACGGATCTTGAGGGCGTCTTGATCCGCGATGGCTCCGTCAGGATCTTGAAATGGATGACATGTTGTCTGGCCGAGCCCTTCCCGTATATATGTTTGGAGAGTGGGCTGTTTGAATTTGGTAGGAAACGGTACCGAGTCCATCCATAAGGATATGGCGGCTTGATTCCGTGTTCCTTTAGTGAATCCTCTTCCTTTGCTTTGGCGAGGATATCGTCAACGTCCTTTTTGGTAAGGGCGCGTGACTCATTTACCTCCTCTTCGTGGTGACTTGGAGGAGCTTCATTATTCAGTGGACGTTGGAGGGTAAGAAGTAAGTTCTCCATGAGAGCTTCTATCCTCTGTTGTCCTTGCTCCAGCTGCTGGATGCGTGCGGTTACGTCATCTTGCGGCGGAGGCTGCAGCATTTGT